>JAJJMA010054145.1:0-91990 GCA_023529015.1 Papaver nudicaule | reverse complement strand
AAAACATGAACAAATTAGTCTACAAAATCATCCTTCACCCTAACACAAAGTTTAGCTAGAAATAACTTTATTCAAAACCATCAGGAAAATAATGAAAAACATTGAAAACCCTTGACTATGCCTCTCCCCGAATGATCTTTCTGTGTGTTTCTGCGCAGCTTTATATCCCCTTTCTCCTCCTGTATTCTCTCGCCAAAAACCCTTCCAACTCTTCTGAATCTGCACCCTAAGAGACCCAAGGCCATAGTCCATGTACCACCAGGAAAGCCCAGCTCACAAATCTTACGCCCAGCAGCCATCCATCTAAGCCATCGACTGCAGCCTATTTTCGTTGCTTCTTCACCTTGAGTTTCCACCCGAACTACCAGCTAAACATGTACACTCCAATTCCTTGTTGAACTCGAGCTACAAACCCTCATCAGTAACCACCAGCAACAACCTCAGATTCTTCCCTATTTTCAACTTCAAAACTGTCCAGTACAGTCACTGATTCCTCAGCTTCAGTTAGGCATTTTGACAAACAGCTTATGCGCGTAAATTTCTGTCAACAGGGATGAGTTCAGTTGGTTTCCTTTTAAGCTCAATAGCTCCTTCCCTGCAATGAATCAACATTCAACAACACACCCACACATTTAATTCATTACAGGACATGAAATCGTGTCCTTAAACTCTTCAAACAACAACACCAAACCATGGGGCAATCATTCTTCTTCCCGGTAATCTCTTCAGCTTCAACTGACCTCAATCACTGCCAAAATGGTAATCAAGTTCCTTCTTACACACACACGGCCAAATCCAACAACAGCAACACAAACCCAATTCCTCTCACAGTTTTATTATCTCTCTTTTTGTTCTTGAACTTGAACTTCAGCATAACCCGTACCCATAATCTTCTCTAACAAGCACAATTTATCCATGGGTGAATCAACTCCAAAACCCCCTCTGTAACCTTCAGCCAAAACCCACAAAAACCCATCGAAATCGCCTTCCAATTTCTCTACCAGTTGCAACCGCAGCGCCAATTAATTCCACAGAAACCCCCCAAATCGCCTTGCGCTGCTGTATATGAAGTGAGAAACACCCAATTTTGTTCTTGTTGCCATGATGTAAAAACCCCCAATTTCCATCTGCTGATTCTGTGCTCAGTAGAAAACCCATCTTGTTCCTAAATTTTTACTACTGAGGTCGATATACCTAAATGGGAATGAGTATAGAAAGAGATAAGATATTGTATGACAAGGTTCAAAATATTAAGTAGCTACCAGCCTTCTCTAACTGACACCTCGTGTAGGCTCCACTTCTTTCCTTAATAAACAAAGAAAATTCTTTGCTTCTTTATAATTGTCTGATGGCTAGCTAGGTAAGCGACCCATATTTAGCTTTTCTCCATTTTGGTTCCGCCAACAGCAACATAAGTAGGTTCTTTTAGTCTATGAGTTAATGCTCTTTTCTTCATTTTTGCGACTTAAAGTCGTTACACCTACAAAATAGAAAATAGGGTAAAATAAAGAATTTACGAGGCATAGCCGGCTAAAGTGTATCAATTAGGTACTCTTGAATAGGCATTTTAAGTGCCTATCAGGTGTTCAATCTGGCCGAGGTCCCAAGGTTTTTCTACAGGTCGTAGTTTCCTCGTTAAAAAAATCTCGGGTGTCTTGTGTGCTTTACTTTCCGCATTATATTCTCTGATTATATAATTAAAGTAAACACCAGAAGTACGTTATTAATAAACCTGATCGTTGTCCCCAATCCATCCATTGGATTTACCAAGACCTTGTCTTGTGTCGGACTGATCCTTTGAGATCCAAACTCAGGTTAACAGGTCTGGATATTGATTTTTTAGATCGTCCAGATCTGACCATAAGTCTCACGAGCCCAAACGAAAAGTTGGTTGTATTTCGCCCCTGCTTTTTCATGAAGAAGTGGAAACTGAACTGTCTCTGATTACACATCAATTGAAGGATCTTCTCAGATCTAGAAGAGACAGGCAATTTAGGAGAAGAGAATCCTTACCAGCACTAAAACCAAATCCTGACAGAGATGAGGATGACTTTGCTGACGTGCAATGTTTCAAGTGTCGAGGCTTTGGACACATGAAAGACGTATGCCCTAGTAAAGATTACTATAAAAAGGGATAATGCTCTCTCTGCTTGGTTCGATGATATGTCTGACCAACATGAATTTGAACTTAAACATAAAGAAATTGCTCCCATGGAAAATTCTTCAGATGAAGCTGGAGAGTTATTTCATAAATTGATCAGCAAGAGCGGGGACCTATTTCAAGAAAATCTTCAGCTAAAAACTGATCTTGAAAAGGTAGAGAAAACCCTTCTCCTGAAAGATCATGAACTTGAGAAATTAAGTAGTGATCTCTCCTCAACTTTATCACTTAAAGATAAAGAAATTGATGCCCTAAAGAATGATCTCCAAAGACTGTCTGGTAGCTCGGATAAAGTAGCAGCAAAGTTATTTGGTCAAAAAATCGTTGGAAGCACCAACAGGTTAGGGTACAATAGTAACACATACACCAACAACAATACTTTCATTATGGATGGATCTAGTCCTACATCTAATGAAAAAATCAAAGGTGTACCTGAGAAAGCCAAAACTCAGGATGGAAAACCTTCCAAGAATTGCCAGTACTGTGGAAAAACTGGACATGTCCAAGGAAGGTGTCGGCTTCTTAAGGGAATAGGTGAGTTGTACATAAGATCCAAGCCGACATAGATAAAATGAACAAATCCCTGAAGCAATTCAAGGGAGCGTTGTAAAACGTGGAAAGTTCAAGAGGAAATGAAAAGGGTAAGAAAAATTCTAAGCCCGGATCAGTCTCTAGCAACCACTCTACAATCAACACCCGGTGTGAGTCTAGTACTCACACTCCAACTGCTTAAGTACAGTTTGGGGATGCATCCTCACATTAAGACTTGTATGTGTGAGGCATGCAGTTAATATCAGGAATCTGTTCCGGGTATTGTGGTTGTTCAAGTCATAGTAGTTGTATAAACATATTTCTACAGGGATTATTCTCCTTGGAGATTCGTGTTTACGAGACTGGATAAACACTGTAATCCAGAGTCGAGTGTTTCAGTATGCGAACCAGTTCGCGAACCGTTCGCGTCGATTTTGGAAGATTCCCTTAAGTCTTTCAGAAAATCAGAAACACATTCCTGTTGAAAACATATATATATATATATTGTTCATACATCATGTAAGTCATAAACAAAGATGGCTTATGTTACAAGAAGTGTTACGAGGAGATGTAAAAGTGAAGCTGTGAAAGTTAAGCTCTGTGAAGGGATTACACGCAAGAGAAAGAGGACTCCTACAGAGATATTGGACTACGTCCAAAAGTTTCCTGATCCAGAGACTCATGATATTAACTCGAGAGAAACAATTGATGAATACACTCATATGAGGAAGTACTTTCTGTATAAAATCGATTACGAAAGGAAGAAAGCTTTATTCCATGAAGACAAAGCCCAACGCTTCAGGATAGATGTGCTCATTATACATCATTGTTACGTGCTTTAACTGATCTATCTGAGGAAGATACCAAGAATATTGCACGCATCATAGACCAATTCTTTGATGAAGTCGAATCTCGAGACTGTGAAGCTAAATAAAAGTTGAGGTCATACAACTTTGCTATCGTGTCTTCACAATAAAAGTAGTTTGCCTTTTCATGCTTTTTAGAGTTTTTTACTTTCTTAGTATTCATTAATAAAAGTTCTTTTTAGATTTGATTATTAATGATGCTTGCAATACTTGATTTTTCTACCTCAATCTTATGTATTTCATACATGACCTTACTCATTACTTGTGATGATTCAAGGTTATGTCTATTTACAAAGGTTAAGCTTTCTCTCACGATTAAGAAACTTTTGATTATATAATTTTTAGGGTTTCCACAAGCTCAAAAAGCATATACTTCATTCCAAAAAATTGGCTAAGGAAAGGAGATTATTAACAAAGAAGACTGGATACATCCAATTGTTTGTCTAGTTAGGCTGTGTTTGTTGTTCTTTATTGACTAACACCACATGGGGGAAAGTTCTTAATTGAACTTCCGCTTAATAACAATTTTTTTTGGGGAGCGTGTATGTGGAATATTAGGAGAAAAGTGTATCTATATTTCTCCAAAGATGAATCAACTTCGAGATCTTCGTTCTGATTTCCTAGTTATGTCATCTTAAACTTGATATGCGAGTACATCCTTGGCTTGACTATCTCTATAGGCTTGAAACCCTAAGTCTCCACTGGTTTGTCATATTTTTGTGACAAATAGGGGGAGAATACATATGGTTTCTTGTTCTTGTAGTTCATAACCATAGGGGGGAACACCATATTGCTTACTTATCAAGTAAGCGGGAGTAAATATTGGGCTTCATACCAATCTGGCAAAAAGAGGTATAAAGATTAAGGGGGAGCTTCGTATCAAGAATGAGTAGAATCACTTTATAAGTTTTGATACACATACTTTAAAGTTGCTCTGATTCTTACTCTTTGCACAAACAACATGTGGGATTAGCATATTAACCCATGTAAGCTTGAGCGTACCTATGTGGTTGTTTGAGATGGACATGTTGAAGTGTCTGCATACGGATTTTTCAACAAGAGTTAAACGAACACATCAAGACTCAAAAGAGAAGTTGAATAATTCAAGAAATCAAGATAATCTGGGTTAGATCTTTATTGTAATATCTTTTTTGAATCCATATGTAATATATTGGTTTTGTCACTAAAATTGACAAAAGGGGGAGATTGTTAGGGCATTGTCTGGTCAAACCCATTGGCGTTGGTATGTCAAGCTAGTTGTCAGTTTTAGATGTCAAAACACAATTCTTAATTTAATCTACTATAGTTTAGATTTCAGAATTGGGATATAGACGAAGTAGCAGAGATCTTGAAGACGAAGACTGCGTTTACAAAGAAGACATCAAATATTCTTCAAGGTTAGTAGGAGTTATGACTTTATATGGAATTTCTTCTATTCTACTTATTCTATCTTTCGAAATAGTCGGCTACTTTAATATGTTATAGCGATTGAGATTTGTACTCTTGTCTACATAACCATAAGTTATGTTGGTATGTGTTCCCACCATACTAAGGTTACAAGGAGCATGAGATTGATTCAATACATTTTTCGTAGCAATGGTTTGCTTGCAAATCACATGTAGGAATCTGGGTGAATCTAAAGGAGTACTCTAGAGCAGAGTCCATGGATTATAGCAGGGCGTATCACACGTCTAAGTACTGGCCCAGCCTAGAAATTCCAGCGGATCCAGTTTAAACCCTAATCTGAGTGACGGCGGTTGACGAACCGGTTCGTGAACAGTGGCTCCGAAAATCTCTTCTGAGTCCCAAAACGTTGATCTGCACACGTACATGTACGTGAACCACAGATTCATTGCATTTGGCCGGAATTCAAACGGACGGTTCACGAACCGTCCAAGTGAATATTCTGCGGGATTTTCACGCGGGTTAAACAACTAACTCCTTATCTCTTAGTTAGACTTGGTTTATCACGAAATATTATTTGTGGTCCATCTAACGAATCTCAATGAGTCAATAAGATAAAGGTGTTCTCATGGTCATTGGATTTCTATCTTGAAGTGGTTATGAGCTAACAAACCACTTGGCAGATAAATGTTAAAAGAATTCCAATTGACATTAACCTAGGCTTTCTTTGTGTGCAAGTCAAGTAATGGGCACATTTTACACGGGCACTTGCTAACTTGTAGGTTAAGAATTCTGTTGCTTTGTCTCAAAGCAACCTATCTTATTGAGAGTTATAAATAGAGGATTAGTAAAGAACGAAAACCAAAAGCATCGAGCATACGTGAAGTTTCTCTGTGGAATTGATCGTAAACTCTTTGCACTTCAGTGTAAGCTTGTTGTGGTAGTCATCCTCTATTAGGCAGCAGTTCTTCTGTGGGATTTACCTAACGACTATAAAGACTTTTCTTGAGAGTTGGGGCACTGGTAGGCGATAACGTACCTTTGTGGTTGTTATCAGATTAACGTGTAACCTTGGTAACCTGATCACGTTCTTGTCTATTTTACGGTCATTCTCTTATGCAATAAGGCCATTCAAGAACTGATACGTTATATACAAGGTTCAAGGAAGCAACGTATGGCTGCACTCGGTATTGTAAGACCTAGTTAGCTCCAGTTGTGTAAGTTTCTTAAGTGATTCTTTTCACATCTGGGGTATATAGAGACAAGTTGGGCATAGTTTACTCGGTTTACTTGTCAACCCCCGCTTGTAGAGTAGATTTCCGTATGACCTGGAGCAATCCGAAGGAAGTCAACTTACTATGTTAAATTGAAGAGGACAGTTCGAAACATACAATTAGTAATTAAGGTTGCAAAGCCGGTATTGTTAACATAAGCCTTTAACATCGGTTAAAGCAACTCCTAGGCCTGTAAAGGACGTCAGCTAGGGGAATCAAGTGTGTAGGGTCTTGCGGGATCCAAGAGACGTAAGGAGTGCGACAGTAGCCAATGCGCTTGGAAGGCTGGAGTTGGTCTCTGTTACGTCCCAGACCGAAGTCTTATAGTAGGCTAGCGTTTGTAGACAGTTAGTACTGTGTGGTGTTCAATCTGAACGAGGTTCCGAGGTTTTTCTACAGATCGTAGTTTCCTCGTTAAAAAAATCTCTGGTGTCTTGTGTGCTTTTACTTTCCGCATTATATCTCTGATTATATAATTAAAGCAAACACAAGAAGTACGTTATTCGTAACCGTCGAGTAAGTCCATAATCCATCAAGGGGATTTGCCAAGTCTTGTGTTGAGTTGGACTGATCACTTGTGATCCTACTACGGTTAACAGATTTGGATATTGATTTTTGAGATCGTCCATATCTTACCATAAGACTCACGAGCCCAAACGAAAAGTTGGTTGTATTTCGGTACCCCTGCTTTTTCAATTGGTATCAGAGCTAGTAAACACATTAAAGGCGTAACTGTCTTTGTTTATCGAGGCTTGAGAATTATGGAACAAAGCGTAAGAGCTTGTAACGTACTAGCAAAGTTGGATGGCACCAATTACCAATGGTGGAAGACTGTTATGAGATCTTTTTTGCAAGCCCGGGATTTCGAAACTTGGGTTTATGTAGACAAAGGATACACACCACCAGCTATCGAAGTTGGAGGTGAGTCTGTCCCCAAAGACATAGCGGATTATGATGACGTGGAAACCCTAGCCGCTAAGCAAAACTATGATGGGTGTAACGCTATCATTCATGCAGTAACACCTGATCTTTTCAATCACGTGGCCACATGTGAAACCTTGCAAGAGGCTTGGATTAGATTAAGGACCGTATTCGAAGGGAATTCAACAGAAAAAGAACCTAGACTTCAAAACCTAATGTCTGACTGGGAAAACCTTCGAATGCTAGAGGATGATACCTTTGAAGAATTGAACCACAAATTGTCTGAGATAGTGAATGCCTGTCACACCTTAGGAAAGCTATTCCGGAAAGGACATTGTGTGTAAAATTCTGAGGTCATTACCCTCAAGATACGAGTCAAAGAAATATGTCATCCAAGAAGTTCATGGCTTAACTATAACAATAAGTGGCCTTGTTAATAAGCTAAAGATCTTCGATCATGAGAGAAAAAATGAAAAGAAATCAACCGCTTTTAAAGCTGTCTATGTGCACCTCCTCTCCACAAAAATTGTCATGGGCTGATGAGTGCGAAAATCTTGAATATGAAGAATATGAAACTCAACTGTCTCTGATTACACATCAATTGAAGGATCTTCTCAGATCTAGAAGAGACATGCAATTTAGGAGAAGAGAATCCTTACCAGCACTAAAACCAAATCCTGACAGGGATGAGGATGACTTTGCTGACGTGCAATGTTTCAAGTGTCGAGGCTTTGGACGCATGGAAGACGTATGTCCTAGTAAGGATTACTATAAAAAAGGGATAATGCTCTCTCTGCTCGGTTCGTTGATATGTCTGACCAACATGAATGTGAACTAGAACATAAAGAAATTGCTCTCATGGCAAATTCTTCAGATGAAGCTGAAGATTTATTTCATAAATTGATCAGCAAGAGCGAGGACCTATTTCAAGAAAATCCTCAGCTAAAAACTGATCTTGAAAAGGTAGAGAAAACCTTTCTCCTGAAAGATCACGAACTTGAGAAATTAAGTAGTGATCTCTCCTCAACTTTATCACTTAAAGATAAAGAAATTGATATCCTAAAGAATGATCTCCAAAGACTGTCTGGTAGCTCGGATAAAGTAGCAGCAATGTTATTTGGCCAAAAAGCCTCTGGAAACACCAACAGGTTAGGGTACAATAGTAACACATACACCAAGAATAATACTTTCATTATGGATGTTGATACTAATTTTCCCATATCATACTACATATAAAGATTGTTAAAGGATCGATTACTTAGGTCGTTGGTGGACTTTGTTCGTTAACAACCAGGGATCTTGTTCAGGGTTTGAACGTGTTATCGTCAGTTATTATGGACCAAGTATGCTACCGACCACAATCGTGGGATCACCTTGGAGATGATCGTCAAATGAAGTTAACTACAATAAATATGACTGCAATGATAAACAGCACAACAATTAACGAGGTTCAGCAGCGGTGTGCCTACGTCCTCGGGGGTAAAATCTGTTGTTATATTATGCAAAATCAACAAAGTTCTCTCTGGTTTACACTATAAGTCACTTCAATTTGTTATGGATATAGGTCATATGGAATCTTGAGAGTATTCACCCAAAGATTCTCACTCCTAGCTATCCTTCCCAAACTATGCGACCCCCATTGCTGCTGAGGAGAGGGGGTATTTATAGTACTCTTTGAGTACCGCTCTTTGCTATCCTTGGTTGCTTCGTTCTCTTGATGTTCCTTGGTCTGATCATCAATCTCGGTGACCGCCCTTATCGTTTAATCTTGGCTCGTCGTACTGCTATGTGGAGGATCCTTGTTGTATTATTGCGCAGCCGGCTTCTCATTGGTCTAGGTTTCTGTTCTCCACCTTTGTTTGGACCTATCCCCACTCGACGGACGATTCTTGTAATGATGTCCACAGCATTTAATGCGGTATAACTGTTGCTTTGCGTGCCGGCTTTCTCCTAGTATCCAAGGTTGGTGATCATTTAATTTCCTCCCTTGGATTTCATCATCTCGGGATGAGATATTGCTTTCCTTGGATATGCTCATGTCCTTCGCGACTCAAGTCGTTTCGGTGTACAGTCTTCGGAGATGGCACCACGTGTCCATCCGAAATTATGTATTAACAGTTTGCCCCTTTTCTTTCAGTTAATGTCGTGTACAATTATGGAAGAAAACCTCCGCCTCATGCTGCCATTTTTAAATAATGGTGGACCCTTCCTTCACGTCTTTTCGTGGTTTTGTGGGAGTTTGTGTTTTTTGTGATTTCTATAAATGATGGGTTAGAGACATGATCTTCATCTTCTTCAGTCACAACTTTTCTTTCGGCATGATTACTGGTTCTTCATCTCTTCTTCTTTTGTCCCAAGCTTTCCTTAAATCCTGATGACACAAAATCCATCAAGTTCTAAGTCCAAATCTTCCTCCAAAAAGTCGAAAGATGATGGTATGGGCTCGACTGTATCTTCGACTGTTCCTTCTCTATTGCAAGTTTTTCCTCATCTTTCGAGTTCTTCTGGTGATGTTGAAAAAAGTCTCTCCATAGCTGGTGATGGTCATATTCCTGCAAGAGAAAATAGGGGGCTCAACTATGAACTGGAGCGCCTTCGTCCTTCTGAAGATGATAGTTATCGTCATTGGAGTCTCGCCAAGATAAAGAAGTTTTTTGGCTTGACTCATTTCGATATTTCCTTCTTCGATGGTGATGTGGATGTCTTGACCGAGGATATGGTCAGGAGCTTCCCTTATGATGAGAACTCCCTGCTCATCTCTGTTGGTCAGTTAGTTGCGGGCCTCGTCCTTCCTTTGTACGACCCTGGTGACACCTTCTTCATTGACGTTCTCTCTGATTGAGACAATCCTTCCTTATGTCAGCAACTTTGTGGTATACAAAAGTATACTGGTAACTTTTCCGTGTTCAGTACGAATGCTGGCTCCGTGGTAGTGGCCGTACTCGCATGAGATGCTATGACCCGTACTCTGTAGCAATGGTTCGTCAGGAAGATTATACTCCTCAGAATTTCAACTTGACCTGGGGGGATTCCGTTCAAAGCTCTAACGTGGTGCCTTGGTCTGTTGGTCCTCGTCGATTTTCCCCTTCTGTTAAGCAAATTTGTGACAACGTTCCTCTTTTGATGAATGACTGTGATGACCCCGACTTGTGTGTTATCCCTGGGCCTGTTAGTCTTCCTTTTCCTGACGATCAGAGGCTTCGTCTAAGTCGCGACCATCGGTGGATGCGCACTCCTCTTCGTGTCACTGGTCCGTGGGTTGCTGGTTTTAGGAAATCTCGGTCTCAGTCTGACATTTTCACTTCTCGTCTGATGAAAGATCTTCCTCCTCGCTATTGAACTTTTATCGCCTGGCGCTTTAATCCGACTCCTTCGCGGGTACGTATTTTTGTTTTATTCTTCAGTCTTATGTTCTCATACCTTCTTCTAATGGGCGGTTTTCTTCTGTTTGCTCAGTCTTTGAGAGCTAGCATTCCTTCACCTAGCATGAGTAACAATACCTGTACTCGGAAGAGGAAAGTTGGTGTTGAGCTAGCAAAAGATGTTATTAACAAATCAGTTGGTGCTACTTCGTTGTCAAAGGTATGGGTAATCGATGTTTTTCTTTGTGTATATGTAGTTGTCCCCCTTTGCCCATGCCTTTAATAAATGGTTTTGTGATTTTTAGCCTGTTATTAGAAAGAAAAGAAAGTATGAGATGAAAACTGCTAGCGGAGTTGGTGCGCCCGAAGAGTCTTTTGCTTCCAGGGTGAGTGCGGGTGCCGAGGATAGCTCCGAAGATGTTTCCTCGGGTCACCGTAGTGATGATGGCGTCGTCGCCCAGTGTTGTTTGTCTGCCCCTGTAGTCCCCGCTGTTCAAGCTTCTATGGTTGTGGATATTACTTATGACGCTGATGTGCAGGATAGCCAATACTCTGAGTTTTCTTCTGCTAATGAAACACAAGTTAACCTGAAAGGTGCTGCTGAGCTTTTGTCCTGTTCTACCGAGGCTTGCATTCCTTCTTCGTATGGTCTCCTTGAGTCGGTGGTGAGATCTGTTACCCAAGTGTCGCCCTTGTCTTTTGCTGTCGTGAAGCCCGTGGACTGGTCTTTGTTTTTCTTGAAAGATCCTGATCCCCCTTTGGATTCGCAAGTGGCCGTCTTTGATGATCGAGTGTCAGAGTTGCGGTCTGAACTTAACGATGTTACGCTGTTGATAGATGAATATAGACGTGTCGCCGATGAATCGAGATCTCGAGAAGAAGCTACTACCGCCGAAAATGCTCTTTTGAGAACCTAACTTCTTGACTTAGATGCGAGGGTAGCCGCTATTGTTACTTCCCAAACTGAAGGGTTGAGTCTTACCTATGCTCGTTCTGCTGCGGTAACTGTTAACGAAGCTTTTGCCGAGGTCGAGTGCCATTTCCATGGTATCGCTTTCCCGAGGATGGATGTCCCTTAGTCGTCATTTTCTACGGAAGAAATTATTCGGAATTCCCTGCTTCCACCTGTATTTTGACCTGTTGGGTGAATTCCTGGCCATTTCTTGCCCCTTGAACTTGTTTTCTTCTTTTTATTTTGTTGTTGTATCTTTTTGTAACTGGATGTAACCGAATGGTAATATTGTTGATCATGAGATCTTCTCCTTATTGTCTACTATTTCAGGTATTTCAACCTTCTTGGGTTAAGTATTATCTTTCAATCATCCTTGGCCAGGGGATGATTTAGGACATTAACCCGGGAAAAAAACTTTCCTGTTAGAGGCATGTGAGTATCTCTATCATTGGGATTCTTACTTTTCGCTTCATACCTATTAATGAGGATCCTAGAGATGACCTGTGATCAGCAGGTATGCTCCTGTCATGGCAATTGTTCTGTTGCGCTTAGGCTGCTGGCAATTGTTCTGTTGCGCTTACATCGCTGTTACTTTGATACTTGTGATCACTTTCCGAGAAAAACAATTTATTAATATACTGCGTCGTGGCGTCCTTCGTGAAAAATTAACACAAGATAGATGGTGGAACTTCGGACCAGTAAATCCTGTTTTTTTCCCCCCCTAGTGGGTAGTACTTCTTAAGGTATCGTGCATTCCATGTGTGTTGTAAAGTATCTCCTTGCATGTTTCTGAGATAATACGAGCCCTTCCCTGCAATATCTTCGATGACATATGGTCCTTCCCATATGGGGGCTAGTTTGCCCCATTCCGTCTTCTTTTGGTATGGTGGTATCTGTCTCATTACGAATTCTCCCACCGTGAAGTTTCGAAGAATTACCTTTTTGTTATACTCCTTGGCAATCCTCCGTTGATAGTTCTTCATTCTTTGGAGTACAGTTTCCCTTCGTCCTTCTAGATCATCTAATTTTTCGTAGATTAGATCCATGGTTAGATTCTTCTCCCAGGCCTTAGTCTTCGTCATTGGGATGATAACTTCAGTAAGGATTACATCTTCGGTTCCGTACGTTAGCATGAAAGGTGTTTCTCCCGTAGCTTCTTTTCGAGTTGTTCGGTATGCCCATAGCACATTGTGCAATTGCTCACACCATTTCCTTTTGTAATTGTCGAGTTTCTTCTTCAGGATCAGAGCTATGGTTTTGTTTGTGGACTCCGCCTGACCATTGCTTTGTGGGTATGTTGGCGTTGACTTGATCTTCTAGATTTTGTAGGCGTCGGACAACATGTCGATGTTCTTTCCGCAAAGTTGAGCTTCGTTTTCTGATACGATGGCCGCCAGGATCCCGAACCTGCAAATGATGTGTTCAAACAGAAACTTGAATACGTCTCGATCTCTGATGTGAGCGAGGGGTGCAGCCTCCACCCACTTGGTGAAGTAGTCGGTGGCGACTATTAGGAACCTTCGGTTGCCGGATCCTGTTACCAATGGTCCCACTATGTCGACTCCCCACTTCGCGAATGGCCAAGGACTCAACACCGCATTCAGCTCCGTTGTCGGTGCTTTGAATTTTCTTGCAAACTGCTGGCAGGCAATACATCGTCTCGCTATCTCCAATGCATCTCTGTTCATGCTCGGCCAGCAGTATCCTTGTAATCGAGCCTTCTGCGCCATGGATCTCATGCCGATGTGGTTGCCCGCGTCTCCATAGTGTATGTCTTTCAAAATGTGTAATCCTTCTTCCTTCGTGATGCATCTAAGCAATGGTCCTAGGAACGTAGATTTGTAGAGGATTCCTTCCGGGAGGTGATATCTTGCCTCTCTTGAGATGATCTTCCTGGCGTACTTGGGATCTTCGGGCAATGTTTTGTTGCTTAAGTATTGATGAAGGGGTACTCTCCAGTCGTCCCCTACCTCGTTGCCTTCTGTGTTTGGTGGGATGGATACTCCTTCCACATCCATGGCTTTTTCTCCCGTGGTTTCAGTATTCACCGATGGTTCATACACTCTTCCCACCTTGATGGATGTGACACTGGGATCTCGTAGCATATATGATATATATGCCAACGCGTCTGCATGTCTATTGTCCTTCCTTGTTATGTACCTGTAGGTTACCTTTTCAATCTTTGCTGTGAGTTCTTGCGCCAGCTTCAAGTATGCGGCGAGGCATAAATCCAGAGTTTGATATTGGAGTTCGATTTGCCTGATGACGAGTTGTGAGTCGCTTGTATTCCTGACGTCTGTGATACCTAACTCGATTATCAGCCGTAGTGCGTGGATCACTGCTTCGTACTCAACGATGTTGTTCGTGTACTCTCCAAATTCTAACCTAAATACATGTGGGATCTTGTCTCCTGTCGGGGTTGTTATTACGATTCCTATCCCTGCGCCTTCTTTGTTGGATGATCCATCCACGAACACTCCCATCTTCGAGAGTTGACTAGTTCCAGCAGATCATCAAGATCTTCTTTGTCTTCCTCGGCTCCCGGTATGTCATCTATCTCTTCTTCATCTTTGAGAGGTGTTGATGGTGGTTTTTGGCGAGGAGGTCACAAGAGTAATTTCACATCAATTTCTGGCATCCTGGAATAGCTCGAGATAAGGTATGAATTTATTTTATGATAGGGATAAGATATTTAATTACCATTAGCTGTATTTTGATATCTCACGACCCTAGCCTAGTAGCATGGTCCATATCCCTAGCCTATACGTAAAAATACCTACGCATGCGCGTTAGCCTAGCCCATGCTCGAGCCAAACCCTAGCCAATTCACGCCACTGGCATTTGGATATGCACGGCCAATCCTTGGCCTGATGGTGGGTATCCACGGCCATCTCCTTGGCCAAGCTTGGATGCCCACGCCATTTCTTTGGCTAAGCTTTGGGTATCCACGGCCATGCCTTGGCCTAGTTTTGGATGCCCACGCCATTAGCTTGGCCTAGCTTTGGGTATCCACGACATTAGCTTGCCCTGATTTTGGATGCCCACATCATTGGCTTGGCCTAGCTTTGGATGCCCACGCCATTAGCTTGGCTTAACTTTGGGTATCCACATCTTTTGCCTCGCCTAACCCCTGGAGGCCCACGGCCATTCCTTGCTTTAGCTCACGGTCACGGCCACGCCTTGGCCTAATCCTTATCTTCACGCCATACCTAAGCCTAATCTTTATCCACGGCAATACCTAAGCAATTCCCTTATCTAATGCTCACGCCCCCTTCTCTTGGAGGCCCACGGCCAATCCCCGCCTTAGCTTTGGATATCCATGCCATTAGCTTGCCCTAGTTTTGGATATCCATGTCATTAGCTTGCCTTGGCACTTGGGTGCCCACGCCACCTCCTTGGCCTGATTATGGGTACCCACGCTATTGCTTTGGCCTAATTTTGGAGCTCCACAGCTATGCCTTGGCCAAATCTTGGAGGCCCAAAGTCGTGCCTTGGCCAAACATTGGAGGCCTTACGGTTTTCCCTTGCTTGTACTCATGGAGGTCCATGGCCTGCTTCTCTCTCACGTCCATCTTTGCTCCCTTGGAGCTAGAGATTATCTTTTCCTAGCCTCCCCTCTATTTATGGGTCCCACTGATCCAAATCCTAGAGGATTATGGATTTTATTTAGTCCATAATACTCTAGTTTCCTAATCGAGCTCGGAAATCTGACAGCTCACGTATTTCTTCAATGGACGATTTCTACAGCCCAATCCGTGAACAATTTGGAGGCGCTTCCTTCACGAAAGTTTTTCCTCTGTGAGTTATCTACAACATACTAAAAATTAGGAATTTTATCTAATATAGGCTGGCCTGGGCGATTTTATGAATGGATAACATGCAAGCTGTTCAGAAATCCGAAAATAACATAAATGTTATGGCTTATCTTTTGCGCCCTATGCCTAACTTCCCGATAAGATTATTATGCCATGTAACATGGATTATTATAATTATTGTGGCCTATCTTTAGGTCTTATATTGGCAATGCTTATGCATTCTTGATGATGTCTACGCTGTGATAGCATCATTCGTCTGTTTTTCCTGATTATGGACTTGCTTCTATAAATCAGTGCTAATTCTTAATCATGGCTCATGGCTATGACTTATATTATTTTGGACATTCATATGTCTTCATTACTCAGAGAATTGGTGCATTACATGCCACAAGCCAATTTCTCATATTTATGGCAAACTGAAAGTTGTATTTACTTGACTATTGCCACAAAGAGTTGCTGAAATCCTCTCAGTCTAATTGGCGATTGCATAGCTCAATCCTTAGACTTATCTTATCTTATCTAAATGGCGGTTGCTAGCTCAACCCTTAGATTTATCTTATTGGTTTAAATGGCGATTGCTCGGCTCAATCCTTAGACCAAATCTCAAAGAGATATTCAAGCTTATCGCTTAAATCTCTATCTTATCGCAAAGTCCTGAGTTTACCAGTAATTGGTACGACTTGCACCTAGTCATCTTTGACTTAACAAATATTTAACAAATCTTACGAGAATCAATATTAGTTACATGGGGGGATATTCTTTAGGGTTTTGGTTTGGCGGTCAACGGCACATGTGATTGCAACGGTTCAATCACTTAACGAGAAAGAAAACTAAGTCGTATGAACGTTGCTGAAAAGAGGGGATGAGAAAGTGGGCGGTTTGTTCTTCCCTAATATTAGGCGCAAGACTTGCCCCACTTACTCCACACTCCCACTCTTCCACTTCTTCCACTTCTTACGAGATCAGTTGGAAATATATTGCTATAAATAGGTCACTCGACCAGTTTGGAAACAACAACAACAAGAACAGATAAGTTCAACAAGTTCAATTCAGTGCAAGTATAATCAAGTCTATCTTATCGATAATTGATTAACTCTTCTCATTCAGCATTCAATATCTAGTGAGAACTGAATATCCATCCTTATCTAGCAATTTAATCATCAACATCAGAAATTATAGCAATTCTCTGATCTCATCTTTCTCTGCTTCCCTCCCTAAACCAACCCTATATCCTCTTCTTGTAACTGAAGCAATACTCGAACGGCCATTTCTTGGTTTAGGCGAGTCTTGTTCGATCTTGACCTCTCGAATTCCATTACAATCTTTTGTCACATCATTACACTTCATACTTTACCCCTCAGATTCTCTTTATTGTTTTACACCTAAAACAAGAGGTAAGTCCGCCAAGAAATCTGCTGGCACTTGCGATTTCTCCACCGTTCGAGGTTCGAATATGATTTTGAACTGCGTCACCTGTGCATTCCATTTGGTTATTCGTCCTACTTTGTCCGAGTTTTGGAGAACTTGGCCAATTGGTGCCTTCGTCAGTACTCTCACCGTATGCGCGTTGAAATAGGTTCGCAGCTTTTGTGTTGCAAACACGAGTGCTATGATGATTTGCTCTATCTTCGTGTAGTTTCTTCAGCTTGGTACAAAGTTTTGCTGATGTAGTAGATGGGTATCTCTCCCTTCTTGTTTGTCCGAACTAGGATCGCGCTGATCACGCAGCTGGTCGCCGCCAAGTATAAAGTTAATACTTCGTCTTTTTCTGGCCTTTGTAACGTCGGTAGGGTTGCCAAGTGCTCTTTAATCTTTTCGAAAGCCTGCTGGAAGTCTTCTGTCCATGCGAACCTGCAATATTTCCTTAACGTGGAGAAGAAATCCTTGCATCTATCTGATGATCTAGCTATGAATCTTCCCAGCGTCGCCAGTCTTCCGCTCAGCCTTTGAACGTCCTTCAGGTTCTTTGGTGACGGCATCTCCACCACAACTCTGACTTTCTCTGGATCCACCTCGATCCCTTTTTTGGTGACCAAGTATCCTAAGAATTTTCCGGAGGTTATTCCGAAGGTACACTTCTCCGGATTTACCTTCATCTTGCAATTTCTCATGGCTTCGAATATCTCTCTGAGGTCCGCCAAATGATCTTGTAATTTTAGACTTTTGACGAGAATGTCATCAACGTAAACCTCCAAGTTCTTTCTAATCCACTGTTTGAATATTTTGTCCACCAGTCTTTGATATGTGGCTCATGCGTTTCTCAATCCGAAGGGCATTCTTGTGTAGCAATATAACCCCCTCGGAGTGAAAAAGGCTGTATGTTCTTGATCTTCTTCGGCCATGGATATTTGGTTGTACCCCGAATATCCATCCATAAATGACAGTAGTTTGTGGCCAGAAGTCGCGTCGACCAGCTGGTCTATGCTTGACAAGGGATAGCTATTCCTCGGGCAAGCTTTGTTGAGATTGCTGAAGTCGATGCAGATTCTGACGCCTCCGTTCTTCTTTGGTACTATTACCATGTTCGATACCCAAGTTGGGTACATTACTTCTCTGATGAATCCAGCATCCATCAGCTTTTGGAGCTCCTTTCCCCCTGCTTCGTGGTAGATAGGGGCCACCTTCCTTATTCTTTGCTTAAATGGCGGCGTGTCCGGGTTTATCCGAAGGTGATGGGCCACCACCGTCGGGTCTATCCCCGGCATATCCTTCATTGTCCACGCAAATACATCCAAGTACTCCTTCAGTAGCTTTTTTAGTTTTACTTCCATAGCTTCCTCCAAGAGCGTTCCTATACTCACCTCTCGTGGTCGTTCTTCGGTTCCAATGTTGATTTTCTTCGTTGGCTCGATGGATGATAATAGCTGCTTCGGAGGTCCTATGGGAGTAACGTTCTGTAATTGTTATTTGTCCCCAGTCGATGTTGACGCCACCATCACTGCGGGGAGTAGTGATGCTGCTTTGGTCGCCTTGATCTGCTCGTTGTATTCCTCGTATTTCTTCTCTTTCTCCCCCTCCTTTCGCTTTCCTTTATTCTTTTTAAGTGCTTTTTGGACCTCGTTGTGATGTCTAGCTTCGGATGCGTCACACCTTCGTGCATCTTGCTGGTCTCCTTTGATCTCCATTTCCCCGTATAGTGTGGGAAATCTTAGGTGCTGGTGATATGTCGACGCCGTTCCCCTTAGGCGGTGCACCCGGAGTCTCCCCATGATGGCGTTGTAGGGCGAGGGTGAATCGATGATGCTGAACCTCGCCATGGTCTTCATAGGTCCTGTATCTACCTGCAAAACTATCTCTCCCTTCGGCTTAAATGTGGATCCATTGAATCCATAAATTGTACACGTAGATGCATCCATCTGGCCGTCCTTCAACCCCATCCGAAGATAGGGTTCATAGAAAAGTACGTTGAGCGAACTTCCTCCATCTATTAGTATTTTAGAAACATTCCACCCTTGGATAAGTAGAGTAACCACCAAGGGATCATTATGCATTTCTACATCCTGGTTGATGGCCTTGGTAGAAAACGTGAGTGGAGTCGCCATCCATTCCTCCCATTCGTCGGTTAATCTCTCATTTAATTTGTATACCTCGTGCTCCGAGATTCTCCTTCTTGTTCTCGAACTGTTGCATATGTCTCCTGGTAGCGAAGGTTCGCTCTCCTGCTGGAACGTAATCATGTTGAGTGATTTGTATCCTTCGGGTAGTTGCACCGTCTTTTCCAGTGTTGTTGCGCTTGTTGTTGCTGCCGCCTGCCCAGGTAACTGGACATACTGTCTGAAGTCTCCTTGGTTGATATACCTTTGGATCGTGTTCTTCAGGTGTTTGCATGCGTCGGTATCGTGCCCTCGAGTCTGATGGTATTCTCAGTAGTCTTTGTGGTTCTTGGTCTCGTCTCTCTGCTTGCCTCGAGTAGATGGATACGGAAAGTCCTGTCGTCCTCCTTCTTTCTTCAAAATCTCCGAGAGCGGTAGAGTCAAGTTGGAATCGACTATATCTGAGTAGTCCCTTCTTCCTTTCTCCCCCGGCTGCCCGTCTTTATACCTGGATTTCTTTTCGAATCCTGACGTGACGTCTCTCTCCGCGGAGCGCTTCCCGATCTCTGGCGCAGCTTCTACCGAGTTCGTTCTTTGTGGGGTACTTCGGTCCTGCGCGAGGATTATCTATCTGGATGTCCTCCAACCTGATGTACTTGTCTTGAATTACACGTTCTCCCTCGGTTGCCGGTGTATGAGCATGTAGTTCCACGAAGATAGAAGACGTTCTATCCAGACCGAACTTGTAGCAGTTGATGCTGATCTCCGGGTTGACCTTTCCTATGGCCTGGCGCACCTTCTGCCACCTCTCCATGTACGCCTGAAGTGTTTCTCGTGTCCCAATAGCTAATGCAAATAGCCTATCTAGCCCCGCCTTAGTAGCCTTGTTATACATGTAGGTTTCCACAAAGATATCAGACAACTCCTCGAAGGAGTCAATTGAGTTTGGTTTCAGGTTGTCAAACCACACCAATGCTATGCCGGTAAGGCTGGATGGAAAATACCAGCACAACACTACGTCATTGGTATCCCAGTAGGTCAACACCTGAAGATAGTACTTTAGGTGTGCTGCCGGGTCGGTAGTTCCGTCATAACAAGTGAAATTCGACAATGGGCACTTCGGTGGTATTTTACTTCGTTTAAGCCTGACTGATAGCAGAGTTGTTCTGGCTTCCTGTTTGGCTTCGTCCAGCGTGTATCCTCCTTACTTAGACTTCAAGTCCACCAACTGGTCCATGACGACCTTTAGCTGAGTGACCATTTCTCTCATCTGCGGCGTGGCTATCATCTCTCCCCGCTGTTGAGACTGCATCCCGTGGCTTTGAGATTGACACGGTCTTCTGTGTGAAACAGAATGAATTGGGATGTTGTGAACCTCCCTCTATAGTAAGTTGACTCTCCCTTGATACCCTCCTGGTATGCATACGGGTGGTGGTGCCCGAATCATATTCCTTAGTGAAGAATAGTTTCGTGGCGCTTCTGAATTTACATCATCCTCTCCTCTGGTTTGATAGCTTCGGGCTCACAATTGTCGTTCTCTTGCTTCGGCTCTTTCCCGCAATGCTTGATTCTCCTGAGTCAAGGCGTATAGAACCTCGTCCTGCTATTTCTGGTCCTGGAGTAAAGCTTCCAGCTGCACTGCTAAAGGAGGTTCATTTATTCCTTCGGCTCCATTGTTAACTTCTTTGTTCACTACACCATATATGGCATAATGCAACAAAAATTAGCAACGGCAATGTAGCAGTTGCGACATCGCAACTGTATTTGGTATGTTGCTAAATTTTAGCAACGGCGAGCTTGATGTTGCTAGCTACGCAACTGTTGGTCTTATGTTGCTACTTGGCAACAATTGGGGTTTAAGTGTGTGAACCGTGTGTGTGCACGGTAACACTTTTGTTATTTTTCGCACCCCTCAGATTTAGCTATGGGGATTCTGTGTACCCAAAAAGCACAGTCGAGGTAAAGTATCTGCATCAGTCTTATCTTTTCATTTTTATTCTTCATCTATCGTTTTTGTCTGAAAGAGGAGAAACGAGGGTTTCTCTGCTGCAAGAAACCGATTCATCCATCGGCGAGAAGAGAAGAGAAACTAGGTTAGTTAGCGAGAAGATAAGAGAAATCATGATCATGTAAGTCTGTATATTAGGGTTAGGTTTGATCTTCTGTGTATTTTAAAGTTAGGGTTTGTTTTTATCCTTCGGTTTTTTAAAGTTAGGGTTTTGTTTAATTTCAAAGTTCAATTCCTGTTTAATCAAAGTTCTAATTATCTTTTTTAATCTTCGTTTCTTGATGTAGAGGATAAACACTATGCGTTCGATCCTTTGGAGGACTATTCCTGGAGTTTTTGAGAATAATAGTGTTGAAGATATGCTCAAAGCTCTATAAATCTCATGGTTATGATTAAACCCTAACTGATATTTAGTTTTTTTTTTTTGTTTTTTTTAGGGATTTTATATTCCCGGTATTCTATAACGAGTGGATTAGAGAAAGGGTTTTGATTCGCTTCCAAAATTCAAAATCGTTGGATCATTCTCTGGATATTTTGCATCTCATAAAGGTTAGTTCAATCGACTGAATTTTTCTTATTATCAATTTATATCCATGTATGTTCTGTTTCTATTTGGGTTTTGTTCAATTGATATTGATATAAGAGAATTTCTGTGAAGGTGGTGTGAAAAAGCTTGTTTTCAGAATGGAAAGAGAAACATCTCCTGATATGGATGATGATTTCAACGATATTCACAAGGAATATTCTGATCCACTCAGATCAAATACAGCAGCAGCAGCAACAACAACAATTGTGCAAGAGAAACCCAAAGTATCCAAAAGGTCTCATGCCTCTTCGGATGTTGTGTATGTGTTTGATGTTGGTTGTTCTTGTTTGTGAGATGGGTTTAGGTATCTTTTAATTTCCTTGATTTCTGACTTTTATTATCTGTGACATAGAATACTTGCAAATAGACAATCCGCAGCAAGGTATCTCTTAGGTCATATGGGAGGTCTTTACAGGGTATCGTTTCTTCTCTCTGTACTCATTTAATTCTTTATGCAGCTGCCCAGTTTAAGTAACCAATCGTTCCTAATAATTCTTACACTTTATCATGTTTGTAGATTGCAATTGGTTTGTTTTGTTGTTTGCAGTGAGGGAGAGAAATCCGCTGGCACTTGAGTGGTATTTGAAAGTGTGTACGCTACTGCTATAAAGTAATGTTGGCTTTGATGTAATTACTGACTTTCAATTGCTAACAGGTTCTTATTAATGGTACGACTTTAAATTGCTTGCAGGTAGACAATAATTGATACATACCATCTTAATTTTTGGTTTTACGTTAAACTCTTGCAGCTGCTTTTGAAATATCATCAACTTTAACATATCATTTAGAGACTCTTTGCGCAGATGTTATAGCTGTTATAAATGCTATGTATGGAGATTCTCCACATGCTATTGTGTGCTTGCTGGCCACAGGCCGGTGCCCCTTGGTAATGTTGATTTTCATAGTTTTTTCAGGTTATAGCATTTGCATGTGTAGCCATAAGTATTTGGACTGTTGAGATGATACTTGTGATGTTGATGTTGAGATGCCTATAAAATTTGTGTTAGATTGAGTGATACTTCATTTTCCAAATTTAATTTATTCAGATAATTTTACACATCTTGGTTGGACTATCTCATGGAAGATTATTGATTTAAGCAGCTTTGCAGTACAATTTTCAGAGTGCAGAGGTATCTAGGAAGATGCTTGGTCAGTTGGCAAAAGATAACATGCTTGTCCTGCTTTGAATTCTGATAGATCAAGAGTCTTAGTAATGATTTAGCTAATAGTACCTACATTTTTCTGTTTTTTAGGTGTCTTCAAAGAAACAGACTCACTGGGAAAATTCCTTATGTGGTTGGTTTGTTGCAGGCACTTGATGTTCTGTAAGCACTTTTGTCCTGGTCTTAGTTGAGCTAATATCTCAAGATTCTGTTAATAACTCATGTTCATCGTTATTGACTCTTGACTCGTCTAGTACTTTATATTAACTGCAGATATCTTAGATGCTACATTGTATGTAGTGTTTACAATAATAAACTGAATGGAACAATCTCACCTTCCTTTGAAAGGCTCGAGAGTATAACATAATTGTGAGTACCCTCTTCTTTCATCAGTTATTATGCGGAATTGTTTCTCTTTTTGGAGGTTGTTGTTTTGAAACAACCATGTAGGCTTAGTATTGTCTGAAACAATATGGTTTGATTTCAAACTCTCTTGAGAGAGCCTTAGTACCTTTGAACTGATTACAATGTTTATCGACCTGCGCAGTACTTGTTCGTCCAACACTTTGCCCAGGGAAACATTACTAGATGATGTACGTGTTACTTGCTCACACTTTGCCCAGGGAAACATTACTAGATGAGGTACGTGTTACTTGCTCACATTTACTTAGATGTCTGTTTGTTTGTTGACAATTTTGCGTGAAAGGAAGCAATCGTGGAATAGGTTCCAGTTATAAGCTTGATCTTCTTTGGCTTTGGTTAGCTCTTCTTTGTCTAAGTTATATACTCAGCATCGAACGCTTTTACTCAGCAGGTTTTAGCCAAAGCCTTGAACCAGCTGGTGAGCATTGATACATGATGAAGGTGATAGTGCAACAATTTGTTCAACTTCTATAAGTTGTATTTCTTTCCTTTTTCTCCAGCCACTACTACCGCCGTTAAGTATTGTGTGATTGATCTAAAGTATTTGACGATTCTCTAGTTTCCAGTGTTCATTTTCTTTTCGGAAACTGTTGTAGGATACACTTGGCTCCATTCAGCGATGAGTATTTGTATGTTGAAATAGCAAACAAGGTACCTAGTTCTTCTTTTATACATTCTTCTTTAAGTTCCATACGCTATATTTGGCTTGTATGTGGTGCAACCCAGTTTGTACCTTTTTCCCGTTTTCTGAACTTCCTTTTTCAGGTGGTAAAACCAAGCAGTCTACTGGAACTGTATGACTTGCTCGTCAGTTTGTCTTTGGACTCGACATTACAGTGTCCTGGTGAGAAGCTTACTGGTATACGTAAACTCCAGTTTTTCTCCAGCCACTAATGTTGCTGTTAAAATGTAGGAGTTCATTTTTCTCATAAACATTTCTAAATTCTCTTCATTGAAATGTAAGAATTAAATGTGTATGCATGAATTTGTAAGCACAATGATATCCATATTGAACTTGTACTAGTAAGAATAAGATTGGTTGTAGGTAAGGCTGTGTAGCTCAGGGAAATAATATTTGTTGGGGAATCACTGTTTTGACCAGGTCAAGCAAGACTGACCTTTGTCTGACCAAGTCAAAGACTGACTAGGTCAAAGTCAAGGTCGGTCTTCTTTGACCTGGTTATTTTTTTTGACTTTTGGTAAAAATTAACAACAGTTTGAGAACTGTTGCGAGCAAAAAATCTAGCAACGTCATCCCAGCCGTTGCCAAACAGTTGCTACTCGAATTAAGCAACGGCAACATTACCGTTGCTAAATTTAGAAACACCGTGTTTAGCAACGGCTCGCTGGTGTTGCGAGTCCACTACGCAACTGAAACTGGCTGTTGCATCCAGCCAAATATGGTGTAGTGGTTGATGATTGGTCACATTTCATTTTCTGATTCTTCTGACGAGGTTGCCGTGTGAACTGACACCGAGTTTCTTATCTGTTCGATAGGGGTGTGCTGAGTCTGGTCTCGTCCTGGATCTTCTTCTTCAGCCATTTCTTCTGTGGGTAACGGCATTCCGTACAAGGGATTTATGTCCACCATCTGCTCGTTGAGAGCTGCCGCCGCGCTCCTGTGTGAACTCCGTGGTAGATTGATTGCTTCTTCTAGATCAAGATTGGTATCCCCTTGGGCCCTTAGCGATTGTAACCTACTCCGCGTTAGCGCGGGTTGCTGACGGCTTCTAGTCACCAATGACCTTGCTTCGTTAGCCATGATTTTTTCCACTCATTTTCCTGTTGACATGATAGAAGAGAAAAGATGGTGGTAGAGTGTATTTCAGCAGTATATAGCTTTTGCTATCCAGCTGTCTCCTTAGGTAAGTCTGAGAAGGTAGTTATAGCTTCTTTCCTCAACAAAGACCTGAACTATTAGTAGAATATCGATCTGGTGGTTTTCCAATAAGAAATCATTTTTTGATGGATTTGGAGGATATTGCCTACTTGCTACTTTTAAAACCAAGTTTGCTTCTCACTACTAGATCATAGCTCACCAGAAGGTGGTATCAATCTTTGGTGTTCCTCCAAATCGAGTTATAACCAAATACAAAAGGTGGTAAGAAGAGAAAAAACTCCACTGACTGGGATTCTTGTTAAAATCTGGTTGTTTTTAAATTTACAAGGGACTGGTCCCTGTTTCTAGCGCCAAACTGTTGATACTAATTTTACCATATCATACTACAAATAAAAATTGTTAAAGGATCGATTACTTAGGTCGTTGGTGGCCTTTGTTCGTTAACAACCAGGGATCTTGTTCAAGGGTTTGAACGTGTTATCGTCAGTTATTATGGACCAAGTATGCTACCGACCACAATCTTGGGATCACCTTGGAGATGATCGTCAAATGAAGTTAACTGCAATAAATATGACTGCAATGATAAACAACACAACAATTAACGAGGTTCAGCAGCGGTGTGCCTACGTCCTCGGGGGTAAAATCTGTTGTTCTATTATGGGAAATCAATAAAGTTTTCTCTGGTTTACACTATAATTCACTTCAATTTGTTATGGATAGAGGTCATATGGAATCTTGAGAGTATTCACCCAAGGATTCTCACTCGTAGCTATCCTTCCAAACTATGTGACTCCCATTGCTGCTGAGGAGAAGGGGTATTTATAGTACTCTTTGAGTACCGCTCTTTGTTATCCTTGGTTGCTTCGTTCTCTTGATGTTCCTTGGTCTGATCATCAATCCTCGGTGACCTCCCTTATCGTCCAATCTTGGATCGTCATACTGCTATGTGGAGGATCCTTGTTGTATTATTGCGCTGCCGGCTTCTCATTGGTTTAGGTTTCTGTTCTCCACCTTTGTTTGGACCTATCCCCACTCGACAGACGATTCTTGTAATGTTGTCCACAGCATTTAATGCGGTGTGACTGCTGCTTGGCGTGCATGATTTCTCCTAGTATCCTAGGTTGGTGATCCTTTAATCTCCTCCCTTGGATTTCATCATCTCGTGGTTGAGATACTGCTTTCCTTGGATATGCTCATGTCCTTTGCGGCGCACGTCGCTTCGGTGTACATTCTTCGGAGATGGCACCACGTGTCCATCCGAAATTATGTATTAACAATGGATGGATCTAGTCCTCCATCTAATGGAAAAAATCAAAGGTGTACCTAAGAAAGCCAAAACTCAGGATGGAAAACCTTCCAAGAATTGCCAGTATTGTGGCAAAACTGGACATGTCCAAGTAAGGTGTCGGCTTCTTAAGGGAAATAAGCGAGTTGTACATAAGCTCCAATCCGACATAGATAAAATGAACAAAGCCCTGAAGCAATTCAAGGGAGCGTTGAAAAACGTGGAAAGTTCAAGAGGAAATGAAAAGGGTAAGAAAAATTCTAAGCCCGAATCAGTCTCTAGCAACCACTCTACAATCAACACCCCGTATGAGTCTAGTATTCACACTCCAACTGCTTAAGTACAGTTTGGGGATGCATCCTCACAACGGCTTACGCAACATTGCAATTTTGGGGATGCAACGGCTCTCACAACAGTTGGAAGCCGTTACTATGTGTCAAAACGCAACAGCCAGAAACCATTATGACACTAACTACTTTTGCTAGAACGAATAATTTTATCTGGAGCTGGTTAGAAGCTGCCCGTTGCTAATTTTTTTGCAACTCATTTGACCTGGCCAAAATCAGGTCAAAACAGGTTTCCCTGCAACATGAGTTCAGGCGGAAAAAACAGGGTTACCCTGCAACAGTTCGAATAAGAAAAATAGGGTAACCCTACAACAGTTTGAATCACTTAAATTCTTAGTCCGCCCTGAAATAGTTTGAATCACTGAAATTTACCAAAATGCCTTTGCCAAAACATTTACTGCATTCTCTTTTACAAAGCAAAATACATTTTGACAACCTTTACATGTGATCTTAATATTGATTATGGGCCTCATTTATATTGAAAAGGAGGCATCATTATAGTCAAGGACCATGATAAAACAACTAAAAGGATTTACAGAAGGTACCAATGAGCCAACGAAGAGAATATATGAGAGCATAATCACATTAAATAGCCCTGCCTTGACAGCAGTAACAATACCAACCCAAATCTGAGAATGAATATGGGTATGGCGGGTTGGGTGCTCCTTAGCAAATACTGGAGGTAGTAAACCATCCTTTCCAAGTCCAAGATTGAACCTAGACTGTTAAAAATATCAAACACGGTTTAGACGATAACATTTTGTAATCACTGAAATCAATCACGTAGCGGTGTAGAAGTTCATCTGAACATATAAACCAACCAGAAGAGTTGTAGTAAGTCCTCCAACAACACCTTTGCTGATAAAAATTGACACAAATTTAAGCCTTGTTTCTTATATTTTGAACAAGCATAGAATCGTATACCCAAATCACTGAATCATGCCTAACATACCCAAATCAGTGAATCATGCTTAACATACTCATTGAATCATGCTTAACATACCCAAATCACTTTTTTTAAATGAAATCAAAAGTATAACCCAGTTTCATAAAACAATATGACATAACATTGCAGAAAGTTTTATAATCCAGTTTCAGTTTCATAACCAGAACATTCAAAATCATTCAAATATCCAAATACCCAAATCACTTTATAACCTAGTTTCAGTTTTACAACCTAGTAGCTTAACGTAAAACAACAACAGAGGAAAAAAAAAATACCTAGATCGCACAACCAACATAGTAGCTTAACATACCCAAATAACTCAAACAACATGACCTATAAAATTGTAATTATACCTGTAAGATAAGTTCTTCTAACAGCCGCAGTAGCAACAATATAACAACAATAGTCAGTGAAAATAAAACCATTACAACTAAGATTTGAGGAAAAAAACGAGTACACGGGGGAAGTTAGGGATTTGAGAATTGAAAAACTCAGGGGAAGTTATTGAGACTCTTATACAGAGACTTGGGTGAGAATCGATTTGACAATTGAACAACCAATTTCAAGATATAGTTTACACAAATACAGGGAGAGTTGTAGTTAGGCTTCATTATTTGGTTAAGTTGTTGAGTAAAGGAGAATAGACCGTACAAATAAAAAGAGGGGGAAGTTATTGAGTTATCTCGCCTAAGTCACAGAATTGGGTAGAAATAACGAACAAGTTTACAGAGAGAGTTTAATATTTGGGATGGAAAATAATGGAAGTGTAGCCAGACGCATGTATAATATCGTAACGTCTTAGCCCTGTTTCTAACAGCGGCCATGCTATGCTGCTAATTTTTTGGCCGTTACTAATCCCATTGCGAATTAGCAACATCTCACTAGCAGTTGTTAATTTTAGTTGCTACCTGCTAAATATGGTGTGCCATAGTGATATTATCTGAAAATTATCTCCCTGGCAGATATGCAGCTTGGTGCTTGCATATAGGTGATATGAATCTCTTGAACATTGGCTTCATTCTTGTTGCCAAGATTTTATTAATGGGCTTGTAAGTTGTGTTACAAAATGCAATGGGCCTATAATCCCCTACCTGTTGTGGGGTTTTTTATCTTAGATATTAAAGTAAGGTTTGTGTTATTCATCTTATTTAACATCTTGTTAGGGCACTGTGTCCGGTTGAACCCACCGACGTTGGTATGTCAAGTTGGTTGTCAAAGTTAGATGAGTAAAACTCAATACTTGATTTAAGTCTACTAAAGTTAGTTTAGGATTAGGGTTAGATTAGGATGTTGAGACACAGATCGAAGCAACCTGAAGATCACGGATGGAACGGAAGCGTGGAATCTACGAGGACTTCTCTAAAGGTTAGTACAGCTTTGATTCGGTGAATGTCTATTACCTTTTTTATCATCCGAAATATAGTCGAGATTTTAGTATGACTATAGTGAAAATTGCAGAAGAAAATTCTTCCAAGATTTGATTCATCTCGATGATAATCTTGAGAGTGATGATCGAGTTCTACTTGATTAAGCTTAAGGATATTCGTATTTTATAATTGCATCATTGAATTAGTACAATCTAAGTTTTACTTAGTTTGGAAATTGAAGTTAACTTTTCTAGACTCGTGAGTATGGGTTCACCAACCTATATGGGAAATTAGGCATTTGGGTTCGCCAACCTATATTCTTTTTAAGCTTTGGGTTCGCCAACCTTTGAAACTAGGTCCGCCAACCTATCTAGTGCAAAATCCAAAAATGTCACTTTCTAGGCAACTAGATTCGCCAACCTTTCTTTTTAGGTTCGCCAACCAATAGGCAGATTTGGTATTTCTAGGCAACTAGGTTCGCCAACCTAAGGGCGTGACCAGGTCAGAGCCGGCTGACCCGTTCATAGACTTATGTATTATGGTCCTTATAAGGCTATTTTAGGCACAATTCTTCTTTTCTTTTGAGACAATCTTTTCACATATATTAGTGGCACTTGTGACACTATTTTTGCGTGAATGAGATCAAGGTTTTGTTTCCCTTGTTGATCAAACTTAATTATGTTAAGTTGTGATCTTAAACTAGAAAACTACTACATTTACCATTAGACTTTATTAAGGAAATCCCTTAGAGCTTCTCCAATGATCATTGTGTGTGGTTCCTACGTGGAAATAAATTTTAGACATTCTATATATTCTTTTGCATTAATTGTTCCTAAAAGTCGGGGATTTTTTTTTATCTCTAACCCTCCCGTACTTTGACATTTACTTTGTTTAGGTGTAACTTTATTTTAAATTTGATTTTTAGATTTTTATAAATTTTATTTAGACATTATCTTTTATATTTTATTTTTTGGAATTAAAAATCTTTTTTGATATATAAAATATATTTTTAATTATGAAAAAGCTGACATAATTATGAAGACATCCTCTATCTCAACCTCTAGATGTAGAGGTTGAGATACATGATGTCTTTCTAAAATCATGGCATATCATGTAGATGTTGGTTATTGAAGTTAGAGTTGGAGAATGATTTTAAGAAATGGAAGTGGATCCCACGTGGATTAAGATTTTTTTTTACCACAAACGTTCCATTGGAGAAGCTCTTATAAGAAGAGTAACTTCGTTAATTGTGGCAAGTCACCTATGTTTGGTAATTTTACGGTATTAATGTAAGTAAATTATCTTTGGTAATTACTTGCACGCTATTGTTAGCAATGCCATGAATTAATTTGAAAGAGCTCATTATTCGGAAAGAATTATCTAAGGTAACAAGTTTGTTCTTGCCATACTTAGAGAGTTCCTTCCTTATTAATGAGAATACTTGAATCTCAAGTTAGATTTATTCTAAGCAACTATGTCTCATTGATCACTATAAATAGAGAGGCAGTGCAATGCTACAAACGCATCCCTTACACGAACGTGTAGCATTAAGTTTCATTGTCATCTACAAACCGTTTTATCGGTTTCGACTAAAAAATACTTCTCTTTGGGGATCCGAGAAGCACAGGTTCAAACCTATCTTTGTTGATAGCTTTGTTCTTGTTGATTGGTCGTCTTATACAACGAAAATTGCAAGACATAAGGAGAATCAGTCAGGCTAGAAGATTTCGATTAGGCGTTGTGTGCTTGTAAGTCCTAAGGAAATCTTGCAAGGGAATCACTCGGGTTTTTCTCGATTGACCTTGTGGTAATAGTTTTGGAATAAGTTCTCTTAATCCAAACTATCAAGCTAGGGTTTTATACTCAGAGCTTTACAACTTCAGTTCACGAATCTTGGTATCATTATCCCTGTTGGAGGACAGGTTTGGTATTTGAAGTCTTCACAGCGGCTGAAGCAACTTCTAGTGGTTGTGGCGTTTTTGGCAATCACTAGGGGAATCAAGTGCGTAGGATCTTGCGAGGTCCAAGAGACGTAAAGGAGCGCGAATGCAGCTGAATCGTTTGGAGGGCAGCTTCGATCTCAACTACATCGCAGTCTAGTAGGCTAGTGTTTGTAGCGGCTTAATATAATGTGGTGCTCAAAACTGGACTAGGACCCGTTTTTTTTTTTTTTTTTTGCTGGATTGCAGTTTCCTCGTTAACAAACGATCATGTGTGTGTGTGTGCTTTTATTTTTTCGCATTAATTTTTTTATTTTAATATTTAGAAGCATTATTGTTCATTATCTCATCAAGTTCACGTTCGTGGATGAAAATTGGTGGTGTACCTTGGTATCTCATCCTTTTCACATCCTATCAGACATGAATAAACTCCAAACCATGCCAATGACAACATTCTTGACAATATCCCATTGAGTTTGGAAGAACCCAGGTAGAAAACCATCATGTCCCGGGGTCTCTTATGGTTTCATACTCTTGAGAGTTTTAAAATTTTCCCTTCATCAGGTTTCATTATCTGCCTCATTTATGCATTGTGGAAGCAAGTTCAACAAATCTTCATTGACAACAGGAGAGGAATTACTATTGATATCCTTGAAATGATTAATAAGTAATTCTTCAAGATTACTCTACCACTGCACCAAGTACCATCCGCCTTCTTGAGTTACTCAATTTTGTTTCTTTTTCTTCTTTTGTTGGCATTCATGTGAAAATGCTTAGTGTTTTGATCAAGGTAATTAAGTGCTCATCTCTTGATTTATGTCTATACAATTCATATTCTCTGATTTGTCATTCCTATATTTGTTGCTCATTTCTCTTGACTGAATCAATGTTACTGCTATTCACACTGGTTTTATGTAGTTCAGACAGCTCACTATGAATTTCTCTATCTTCTCATAAGTATTCCCAAAAGATTCCATATTCCAGCTAGCAAAATCTATTTTAGTTTCAATGAGTCTTTGGTCTAAGATAAATGTAGGAGACCCTCTAACTTGCTCACCCCAAGACTTATGGATGAAATCCTTACAAGTCACATCTCTTAACCAACATTCAAAAAACTTCCAACATTTCTTACTAACAACAGAGTTAGGAGTTAAATCAATCATATTGGGCAGTGATCAGACCCAGATTGTGGCAAATGTCTAAGACAAGCATCCGAACAATGGATGAGCCATTCAGAGTTTATGAGTACTTTATCCAGTCTTGACTTAATCTTGCATGTACCATGTTTATTGCTAGTCCAAGTGTAGGGGTTGCCATAAATTCCCAAATCACTTAGACCAACTTCATGGATGATATCAACAGTACTAAGAGCATATGAAGATGAACCAGCATTATTAAATTTGTCACTTAGGTCAAAAGTAAGTTTAAATCACTTATAAGAACCCAAGGAACATTAATACCATAAGTTTTACTTAAGTTGTAAATGAAATGCCATTTTACACTTTTCTCATCAGGATAAGGAGATACACAGATAAGAGCCATTATGGTTAGAAGGTTCATATTTTATAAGGTGCATGAATCATATTTATGTCATGAGGCGCAATGTCAAAATATAACCCATCCTTCCAAAAAAAGGGAAATACCTCTAGCTTGACAAACAAAGGGAACATAAAAGGAGTTTTGAAAATTTAAAGGTCTAACAAAATTTAAAATTTATTTGATCTACTTCTAGTTTCACACAGAAAAATTATATCCAGATCAAGCATTCTATTGAGATCAACTAAATTTTTTCTAGTACTTTTGGTAGCAAAACCATTACTTTTCCATGAAATTATCTTCAAACTACAAAATAAATGTCACTGTTATGCAGTAAAATGGGAACTAAATTAAAAGTAACATTAAAATTAAGGATATTATAAAGAAAGTTGAGAAAAGAGTTTAACAACTAACCAAACTATCTTATAATTCAATCTTTGATCGGGATGTTATATATCCTTCGATTCGTAGAAATAAAATAAAATGAATATAAATAAAAGTAAAATCCTACAGCTTAAATAAAATAAAATAAATAAACTTTATACAGATTTATGCTTTTACAAGGATATGGCTTGGCTAGTGGATGCTCAATTTCCGCTATAGGGAGATATGAGTTGCCATCTATTTTTTGCAATTTTGTTGAATAAATGTAAGATTTCAAAAATGATATATGGCCAGCATGCAGCTGAATGACAGCAGATCTCATGTGGTGGGTACAATAGACAAATGATGTGCATTTTCTCTACCAACGTCATAAAAAATAAATATACCAAAATGAGAACGCCTTTCTTTCACCCCTCTTCCTCTGCAATTTCATCTTTTTTCATCAGTTAATTATTATAAGTTTCAATCCAAGCATTAATTTTTGATTAAAGACACGAAGTCACAAGAATGAACTAGTTTTAGATTTATTAAGAATTTACTATATTCAATCAAAAACAAAATCTAGGTTTTTTTCTGAAGTTCTTCCACTGTCAAAATTTATTTTAGTTTTAAATAAGAAATCAACCAGACTTCCATCAAATCTTCTCAATCTTTAAACTTTCAATCACAACTGTGATAATAATAGAGGATCCATGTATACATAAGTATAAGATCAATACACAATATATCGTTGTAAAAAGAGATGTTTATCTTTACCATGTTTTCTTCTCTGATTCATCAAGAATAAGACAACATATATTATAGGGAGGGGTGAAATTGTTACAACTTATGTCTGTGATTCCAATGAAAGAGAACTTTTTGCATATTCAGAACTTCAATAGATAATCTAGAGGAAATTTTGGTTTTACTACTTTAAATCGATCAAACTTGATGGAAATCGAAATTTCCTCTGTATTATCATGGTCATCGACAAAATCCGTTGAACATTTTTCTGTTGGGGTTGTTTTTTTATACTAAAACCAAAAATCAAAACATTAACAGGAGGATTCAGAATGAAGAAGACCATTCATTTAGTTATAGAAACAAAGGTGATTAAAGAATATATGTGAGTCTGAGTGAGAGAAAGAAGTATCACGTGAAATTTGTGACGTGTTATTACACGTATGATGGTCACATAAGATCAATTGTTACATGGCGGGTCACCTAGCATAATTGGTAAGATTTAATGTATACGTCGAAATAATATAACTCGGTAAAAACTAAATATCCCTTGCATACTATCTACGCGGAAAATAAGTATCCTCGTTAAAACAACCAAAACCACATTGGTTATTTTTTATTTTCTCATTGGCCAGATTTCACTAATAAATGTGCACTGTAGTCAGGGTCGGCCCTGAGCACAAGTAGTCAAAGCTCAACTTTGGGGCATCACAGCCAGGGGGGCAACAAATTTGCGGGAGGTGTTACATAATTCTTAACTTGTTTGGTCTAAAACGTGATTTAAAAGGAAATAGTGGACATAGTCATAGGAGAAGGAGGGGGCATAATGTAATAATATATTACTTTAGTGGTCTATTTTAAATAGCTAATAACTATCAAAAGTTAGAAACACATTTTTGTGTTCATATCTCTCTCGAGTTCTTCACTTCTTATTTCCTCTTCCTGGTTCCTACTACTTCAGTTCTGCAATCAAGTCTCCAAATCTTCAACACTAAATAGACACCACTTTTAATTATTATTTTTTTGAAACAAAGGCAAAAGTCGTTATATATATAGATAAATCTTCAGAAAGTTACAAAAGAGGCGCTCTGCCTGTCTAAAGGTTCCAACACAAGGACACCTAGAACCACACAAGAGATATATTACATGGACCTTTAGATGACTGCATAACTTGAGCGCATGTTCGAAGGTGACCCTGAAGTCATAGCCTTCATGTGCCATGGCCATCCACAAGAATGGCCTGATCTGTTGAGAAAAAGGCTCAGCACAGAATAACCTGAATTGTGTGAACCTAGTACCATCTACCATCAAGAGACTGAAACCAAAACAACTAGCAAGAAGTACAACACACCTATGCACAAACAGAAACTGATAACATAAAACACAGTAAAGAACAATGAACTTGTGAATCCACCAGGAAGGATACCAATTAGGAACACAACAATTCTGATGAAGCAATTGTTGGTCCCAATAGTAGTGCTTCATTGTATCATGCAAATGCCCCCTTAGTGGGCACTCGCAGGTTGGTTGTCATGACTTCATCTACACCAATCTCCGCATGAGAAAACTCCTCTAATGAAACAAAAATTCTCCAAGTTGACGTTGTTGTAGAGTCCGTCCCATGAACTGCGTTTTGGTATTCTTCCTGAGATTGCTTGATAATTGGAAAGATATAAGTTGGGATTGATGGAACAGGTCCAGGATTGCTAAGCTTGTCTTGAAGTTGGACACATTGTTGTTCATATTGACCGGGGTTATCACCCTTTCTTTTACGAACAATTGAAGCTTCATTAACCTGAGTAATTGGCATGTTGGTATGTACATCTTGTAATTCCTTCAAAGCTTTAGTACGCTGCACTTTAGCTGGAGAAGGAGGTGATACAAATGAATCATTAGGTAGAATATCCATATCAAACATTGGCTGTTGTCGAAAGAATGTTTGTGTAGGCTGCAAGTTATGATGGTGATTGACCATTACACAAGGTTGTCCTTGAATCATAGTTATTGTAATATGGACACGAGCATCATGAAGCTGTAGAAATTCTGCAAGCAAGTGTGAGTAATCCTGATTAAAAAGACTATAGATAGAAACTGGGCCTGCATCGGTACGGACAATAGTTGATCTTGTGTATATGGACGTTTTTCCTTAACAGTCTTAGAAGCAATGCCTGTATAGAGTTTATCCCATTTAGTTATTGGGCCTTCAGCATCGAGTGAACCCGGACCAGATGGAGCAGGATCCGGGTCATTAGAAGAAGTAGGTGGATGTGGAGCAGAGCCAGATCCAGATCCAGATCTAGATCCAAGGTCATTTGTCCTATTAAGGGACCAGAGAGAAGCATCATTAGTGTTGGAATTGGCACGTGCAGGTGACATCTCTGACACGCCTGACATGCCAGAAGTCAGAGGAGAAGGGGTCGTACTGACATTTGCAGGTTCTTTGGCTCATATAGGTCGGGTAACAGGCACCCACATCGATTGAAACCTGTTGGTGGGTGAAGAAACTCCAGCTGAGTCAAATCAGCCTGGTGAGAGTAACGAACCACGTCTTTGTGACCTAGAGCCAGACCAACAGCTTTCAGCCGAGTTACTGTTTTGGCTGTTGAACAGAAGCAGAAGCAAGGGATGAAGAAGACGGTGAAGCAGAATCTTCAACACATATTGGAGAGGTTTGATCCCCAGCAGCTTGAACCTGTAAAGCTCTACGATTCCCAAATGGATGAGTAGCCCTCATACGATTTCCCAGCATAGCTAATGGAAAATCCTTATTGTTATCCATAAATTGCTTAAGAGAAGGCTTGACAGTGAGGATACAGTCAATAGTCTGATGAGTGATCATACCACATCTGGTACACACACAATGAAGGTTTTCATACTTGTATGCCACCCAACCAGGATATCCACCTTGATCAAAAATATGACCAGGCCAAAAATAAGTTAACAAGTTCATCAAAATTTCTACACGATGACAGGGTTTTGTAGTGTCTACAGATAAAACCGCACCCACTCTACGCAAGAAACCCCTAATCACATCCTCTCGTCTATCATGAACTGGGAGATTATGCAATTGTAAATAGAAAGTTGCCATGGTAAAACACTTATCTGGATTCGTGCGATAAAATCTCCAATCCTCAACCAAGACATTATAGAAGTCAATCCTCCATGTTTTAAATAGTAATACCTTTTGTTTTTCTCTTGCATGTGGCGTGATTAACTTAAAGGTACACGTACTCGGGGTTTTGAGAATATCTTGGATTACCAAGGTTTCCAGACCTTTCTTAACAGAATTTTGAAGGATGGAACTAAAACCCTTAGGGCAACACACAATTCATCCGGGTGTTGTAGAAGACCCTCCATTAAATGATGGGGTCAAAGGAAGAAGATGAAGGTTGGCGGATAGATGAGTATGAATTTGGTTTTAGAGAAGTGGATTTAGGTAACGATGAAATTTGTTGAGTGGTTCTATGAAATAAGAAGGGTATTGAAGCTGATGAATAGAATTATTTGCTTCATAGAATCATGATGAGTGAAATTTATCTATGAATAGAATCATTTGCTTTCTATTTAATTCCAATTTTGAAATTGTATTTCTAGGAAAAATACTTTAAACCTCCAATTTAATTGAGTTCAAGATTTCTAATGTTCTAAAATGAATAATCTAGTTAAAGATCATGCAAATGTTTCATAGATAAATAAATTGATTCAAATAATTTGTGTTTGAAAACATTCTGTCTACTGTTTTCTGTGGCATCTTTTCTCTTTTTGCTTGTTGATTAATGTGTTTAATTGATTGATTAATGTGTGTTTGTTAAATTATTTTTGCTTTTTGTTATTATTGCTTTTGGAATTTTGTTCCCCTTGAGTATGGTGGAATGCTTGTATCTGCTTCAAGGTATTCTTCTAGTATTGTGAAACACAAATCATTAGTGGTTAAATGTTGTTTAAAATGTTTCATTTTGAACTTGAAAATATGATTTCAACATAGCATATGAACCACCTTGTGCTCCTAATTACAGTTTCTCTTATAAAAAGTTTTTTGTTAAAGGGGGAGCAAAAAAGGATCTGAAAGCAAAAAACGTGACCAACTCGATAACCAGGGCCTAATCGATTTATCTTTTTACTCGAACCAAAAATGCCCCTGACAAGATCTGTTCACCCGATCTCCGACAACAGTCAACACCATTACTATCAGTAGCTAGAAAAAAAATTGAAAAATCTTTACCAGCAATTACAAGTTCCCTCATTTTCAATATATGAATTGTTATATCTGTCAAAGAAGACCTTAACATTCTACAGAACTCTGTGATTTCAGGTGGGAAACATTCGTTAGGATTTATTTTTTACTTGATCGACAAAGATCTTTCATAATCAAAGTACACAATTTACAAAGATGATAATTTCCATTTTCAATCAATTTCGATTTTCAATCAGTTATGGAGGATTTTGGCTTGGTGATGTCTCTCAATCCCTCTAAATGTATTAAATGAAGCTTATTATTAGATTTGACAATCTATAGATCGAATTTAGGTCAAAATTACATCCTGATCAAAACATAATTTTGGCTTGATTGTTCGAAGCATACATATTACAAAATGAGGTTTTGGACATTCTCCAACTTTCACACGTTATCATGTCCATAAAATAGTTCGCAGAGAAAGATAAACATATAAACTATTAATGATGAATTAGACAAGTGTTACATTGAATCTATAAAATTTCGTTAACACGAAAGGAAAAGAAAAAACAAAGAAGAAGATGCCCAATATCTAGTTAAGTTATAGTTGATGGACTAATGGAAAAAGAGGAAAGAATCAGTGTTATTGTAAGCTTCATCACGAGAAGATAGAGATGATATGTATCATCATCCAGTCAGGACGTTTTGGTCTAAGTTAAGAAAATATATTAGCTCAGTCCCGTTTAACGAGTTGACTCCGATTTTTGCTCTCCCTCTAACAAAAATCTATTAAAAAAAAAGGGGTATCATTTTTTGGGTTTGCTTTGAGGCCGCAAAATCTCAGGGCCGGCCCTGACCGTAGTGCTCGCTCTTAATGGCACGACTATTACTACCTCTCCTTTTGCTCTTTTGGTTTTTGTGTGGGTGTACATTATAGGCCAAAAAACGATGGGCTGAATTATCTAAACCAGCTCCACTAATTACTAGGCAGTTGAAGTTATGAGTCCACATGGCACATTATGGAGACCCAACCTATGACCTATCCACATTCCCAAACAGTAATCAACTGTAATTCTAAGAGAGCTTTTAAAGCAGTTGGACTGTTTTTTAACACCTAACTAACAAATATGCCAAAACAAGATGATTCAAAGTAGTAACTGCAGGAAAATCATGCCTTCTACATGAATGCAACCACATTTACTAGGGCAGCTAACAGATCTAAAATAAGACTCAAGGGTTTCTCTGTTTCCACAAAACAACAATAACAACTATGGCTAATGATGCTGCTCTTAGATCTTCACTAATTTGTTTAGGGGCTATAATATTTTTGATTGGTTTTTACACTTACTCTTTCAAGAAAATGATTGTAACTTATATTTTTGGTCTTTTTGCTATTGCTGGTATTCTTTTGCCTGATTGGGAATTCTTTGATAGAGATTTTTCTCAGTGGACTTCTCCTATGCCGGCTGATAGTATTGATTCAAATTCTTCTGAACCTAAAAGGTAAAATCTTTTGCTGACAAGTTTTATTTTGATCTTTGTTTATGGAATCAAATTAAGTATTTTTTCCCATTTGCAATCTCTTGAATAGTTGTTGCCAATTGCTTATGATTTGTGTTCAAAGTTTAGAATCATAGTCCTTTACAACTTTGGAGTTTTTAGAATTGCATTGTTGTTCTGAATTTAAGTGTTTCCTTAGTTGAGTAGATAGTGAAGACGTTATGTTTGTAGGAAGTTAAATCGAAAAGTATGCAACATCATTTAATGGAAACTGTAAATATTGTTTGATTCTACACTTAAATATTTAGTGACTTCTCATTGAGACACATTATCTAACATTTCCATGAATTTGTGTAAGAGTGATAAGTTGTGTGTCATTCAGTCCCTGGTGAAGGTAAATGGTAAATGAAACAGTGGTGGTTATGTAGGAAGGCAGTGTTGACCTTTAGTCTGTATTGTTGTACCAAAACGAATTGAGATGGAATTCAAGTGCGGGGCTCACTTTTAGAGGCTAATGTGCTCTAGTCCACATTTTGCCTCCCCCAAACTAAAGTGTCAGAATAGGGTATGAAGTTTGTTACTGACCTTTGGGGCTGATTACTGCAATACATTACTGATTGTTAGGAGAACTGTGCAAGGTTCTTAGAATTAGAGGTAAGTTTTTATCATGGATGACTGAGTTTATAAACCTTATATTCCCTCAAGAGTCGTTACAGACATCAAACAAATTCTTCTCCAGGGAGACTTAACATCTGACACACACTTGAATTGTTCTTTACATTCTAGATAGATAGCCCTAATCAATATGAAACAATGTAGCAATTGATCTGCCACTCCTAGAGGCACATTTCCCTTCTTAATTATTAGGATCAGGATGGGATAGAGACTCTATTTTTCCCATTCCGGTAAGTAGGATGGAAGAATGTCGCTATACTGAACAATGGCACCAAGATACTCGATTCGCTTTGGGAGTAGCCATAGTGTCTATAATATGTTTATCCCTGAAGTAACAGATTTTACTTCGGCTAGTTATAAAGGGTGCCCAGTTTAATTATGTATGTTTCAGTAAGTTAATAATCTTGTTGTGATTTTGCAAGCTATGTTTATAGTCACTTCACTTCTCAAGTAGCGTTGAATGGTTTAAGCAGTTCTCCCATTTGCGCATGGAGTTCTAAATAATTAAGAATTGAACTGATCTTTTCCTAACATCATTTTGATGCAGGTTCAAAATCTACCCTGTTAGATTTGCTGTCTATGCTATAATCTACAGTTTTGGTCTCTACAAATGGTGGGTTTTTGTATCTACATGAATAAGAAGGCTCATTTTATATCCTTGCTTTCACCGTCAACGGATCGAATACTGAGGTCATATGGTCAGGCGAAGTTGTATATTAACTTAGTTGATTGAATCATTACTCTGAATTGTTGTACTTGCATTGCAATTTATAAGTTTATGTTCTTTGTTGCATTTCATTTTGATTGATGTTTGGAAGAGAAAATAATGTCTTGAATGTTAGTTGGATTGTTTGATCTTGAAATGTTGGCAGGAAAAAAATGTGTTTATACTTCTAATACCAATGACTTGTTATAATTTCAACCAGATAAACCTATGAATCAGGGCTGATTTGGGTATGGGAGATCTATGAAATACTGTCTAGACCTATGAATCAGGCTGATTTGAGTCAGACTTAGGAAGGGCGCCTTCAGCTGTAAACCAATGAGATATTTGGCTTGGTTCAATCAAGGTTAGCCACAAAGTTCTTAAAATCCAGGAGAAATTAAGCAATACTGAACCTGGTTTAACCAATACTGAAAAGTGGTGGGGTGTGTCTTCATTGTCTTATTGCTCCAGAAGGTTATTTCTCAAAATTTAAGTGCGTTATAATTGAAGGGATTGGAATCGTTTTCAATGTTTCAGAGATGAATCTTGTACTTCTATTGAATACTGGTAATAATCAAAAAGTTCAGTTTCTAAAACACAAATACTAATAATCAGCCATCAATTACATCTAGTAAATTTGAATACATACGTCTAGAAATTTCCTCAACACTCCAGTTACAGATATAGTAATGATCCCAGTAACTTAACTTCAACCTTGACAGTAATTAGTAGTAGATAAATCATTCTCATCTTATTTCGAATACATATACTACGAAAACCAGACAGTTTAGAGATTCTAATCCAATATATTGAATAATAGCAAGTTGGCAACTATTGATGAGAAATGAAAACATGACAAATACCGACTCAGAGACGATTGATAATCCTCAAAGCTATGTGCGAGAGTGCTTCGTACATATTAAACCCAAAATTGATATGATATGTAATTCTTATCTTCGGATTGTTCTTTAACTCGCTTTCGCATGAATTCTGATACAACAATGCATTGAATACCGATTTATCTGAAGCATCATAATCACCATTCTTCAAATCTTGAATAGCTGCATCGAGATCTGCCTTTGCATAAGATAACTCTTCTCGGCACTGTGTAATGGTTCCATTTGCAGCAAAATCATCTTGGTATACAGAGGCTAATGCAGAGATATTTCCTTGTAAGTGAACAACTTGAGTTTTTACGCAGTCAACAACAATCGTGGCAATTCCAACAGTATCAGCTCCGTCACTCCGATTATCCGCTTTGACACACTGGTTACAAGCTGTTGGTGCATCCGAGTTATGACATACTCGACGGATTAATTCATCGTCTGCTCTAACGAAAGTTGAAGGTTGATGACTAAAGAGAAACACAAGAAGAACGATGACAGTAGAAACCATGGAGATTCTAGAGAATGCCATTATGTTTACCCTTGGAAGTGTATAGACAGAGAGGTTTTTGAGTATGAAAATATGAAGCTTAATGGGTCTGACATTTATAATGCAAAAAAGTAAATGGGTCGATGAATGCCATTAATCTGTTTAAATGCTGAGGTTGATCTTCACCAGATCAATTACTTGATTTGCACTCTTTAATTAAGAATCCCCACTATAATTTTCGTTCATTTCGCTGAAATGGAAAGAAGTTGCGATATATTGAATTCGGGGGGTTCGAGTAGTGGAGTTGTGAGTTGCAACCACCTTGTTTTCCCATAAATTTTGTGAAATTACATCCACTATACTACTACTTCAAAGGTTTAGGTTCTGTCAGAGATTAGACATTCTAAGCAATGTTGGTTTCATTTTAACATCAATGAAGTATTTATTATTTTAGTATTGTACAACAACCATATAGACCGCAGACACACACTACACAGGTTTGCAAGCTAAACACTTAATGCGCACAAGATATTAAACAAACTAGCAAACAGAGAAAACGAACAAGACATGAAAGAACAGTCAAGTCTCCAATCGCAAGACCCAAATTCGTAAAACTCATCCATTATATATGTTGTCTATGCTACAATTTATAATTTTGGTCTGTACAAGTGAGGTTATATGGTCAAGAGAAGTTGTATATATTAACTTAGTTGATTGAATTGTTATTCTGAACTGTATACACTAATCAGTAAGATTGAGGAAGTAGCAATTAATGCAAAAACCGCCTATTGGAAAGCAATAGTCATGCTTATAATCCTCTTTGAACCCTCCCCCAGTTTTTTGAGACTTCCATCCAGGTAAACCAATGAGTCAGGCTGACTTAGCGTATGCGAGACCTTTCACTAAACTTTTCAAATCCACAATGTCTAGGCATAAGATCATTTCCAATGGTATTTGGATGTGTATCCTAAGTGGAGACCTAAAAAAGAGGAAATTTATTGATGTTGAATACAAATAAATTTTTGTTTTGATAAACATCTCCAACGGTAGTTTGATAAATAGGTGTCACCTAGATATAAAATTTGATTATAAAATCAAATAAAAATAGTAATAAAATAATGATAATTGATAACGTGAGTTTGGAAGGGAGGTTCCAAAAATCCAATCTCTTCCAAACTCAAGACTCAAGAGTCCATGTCATATTAAATTTTAACCATCCAACAATCACTGGAGAGATAACTTCTTATAAGAGTTTCCAAAATCCTATGTGGCACCAATATTTTTCCAAACCCAAACACCATTAGAGATGCTCTAAGATAGCACAAGCCCTCGGGATGGGTCCTTCAGCCGTAAATCAGTGAGATTTTGGTTTAATCCTTCGGCATATCAAAAAAGATTATAATGACCATCAGCTGCATCTCTAACGAGTGGTAATTGTCATGTCAAGACTCAAAAAACCTATGGACTTGATTCCCCTCTACCGTCTAACTTCCATGGAAAACTAACTTGCAAGGGAAGGAATGTACTAAATCTATTGAGGGCATGACCTAAATTGCCCAACAGTTAATGGGAGATTACTAAAACTGTAAAGATCCGGGAAGATCAGAAAAACAATCTTCTCATTAAAAAAAAAAAAAAGGTCTTTTGAAACCGGTGATGCTTACAACTACAATAAAATAATGAAAAAAATATATATTTGATGCACAATTACTCCTAGAGCTGGTTCGGCACGATGTAAATGGAGGGTGTAGCGTAGCCAAAGAAAATAGTCAACAACTGCATTCTGCAACACTACATACATATTTAGGTCTGCATTGAATGCGGCCTTATCCTACACCCTCCAATACACAAATAACATATATAGATCGCTTGTTTTATTTACATAATCATATTATTATTATTTTTATCATTAAATGTTGGCTATTTTGACTGCACCCCCATTTGGAGAACCATTTGCACTGCTCTCCCCAAAATACAAAACTTTATTTTTGGCCGCCAAATCAGCCAAAAACGATGATGTGGCAAACTTGCTGACCAATTTTTGTTGCAGTCTTACCACAACTCAACTATATTTAGGCATGGTCAATATTGGAGTGACTCGATTCGACCTGACTAACATTTATTGTAGAAACTCAACAATTTCTTCCCCATTTTTGCATCATTTTAGAGCAAGCACTATGATTCCACATTCTAGAGAATTATCTACAATGTACATGGAAAGGCAACCACTATGGCGTAGGGCTTCTCAAGATTGTAGAGACTCTCTCTTTTTTCTCTACTTGCTACTAGAGATCTCTAGCTAGTAGACAGTAGGGGAGGCTATTGTTTCCGACCAAATAGCTTAACCAGATGTTTCCGACCCGAATATATATTTGTTTGACCTTTTTATTTCTTACACTCCCTCAACACTCAGCATCTTGGCCATTCAATTCAAAAACTATTTTTTTCTGGGCCATTCAATCCCAACGACTATATATTTTGTTGAAAAAACTAGTTGTTAACTAGTCGTTTGGATTTTATCCCTAAAAGAGAAATTCTTCTCAAACCAATTCATCCCAATCAATCTTGTTTTCATTGGTTCCTTTTTACCCCCATCTTTTATTTCAAGTTTTATTAACATTAAGTTTGATATGGTGAGGAATTTCACTCCGGAAGAAAATCTTACAATCACTAACGCTATATTTGTACCACCTGATGGAAGGGTGGGTGCTCAGCAACAAGCAAGGTAGTTTCGGGGACGTGTTTTTGATCTCTTTGTGAGAGCTACCAAAAAACCACATGGGATGGACACTCGTTCAATTCAAAATGGATGGAGCGGAGGCATTTGAAAATAAGTCATGGAGTATACGGGAATTTTATGCGGTATATACCGGCAAAAGAAAAAGAATGGCACATCACATGAAGACTTGGTAAATTCTAAACTTATTGAATTAAAAGTTATACAAAAAGGTATTTTAGAGATTATCGTAATGAAATTATTTTTGATGTCCGAAAAGGCCAGGATCAAATATTTTAGGATTAAAAAAGTACCATTTAGGTATGATGAATTATCAATAAGTCGCTTTTGTGAACTTTGTTGAAAGCAACACAAAAATGAATCGTCAAACGCAGGACGAAGAAGATAGAAGTATAATGGATATGGAAAATGATGAAGTAATCAATCTTGATTAGATAACCTAGTTTCAAATTCTCTGATAGTTTTTTAATGTACTATTTAATTAAGTGTGTGTTTGAAGTTTTAGTTTGGATAAAACTCATGTCAAAAATTGTAAACTACTATGCCCTTAGCCCTTAGGGCACCATACTGCTTGGTCTTAGGTGACGAATTCGGCAACCACTATGGTCTTAGCTACATTGGGTCAGAAACCCATTTCCGCTCATGTCTAAATATTTATGGTCATTATTCTCATCTTCTTCAAAATTCTTCTTTTCTTTTGTTGATAAAGTTCTCGTTCAATTGGCTCCATGTTAGTAAGATTCTTATCTATTATGCTTATATCTTCTTCATATTACGTTTAACGATTCATTTTTATGCTTTCAATAAAGTTCACAAAAGCGACTTGTTGAGGTTTTTTTTTTTTTTTTTTGGCCTCTTTTCATTCTTGTAGTTTGCACAAATACTCCACGTACGAGTTTATCTTTCTCTCGATCAGTACTTGACTCTTCTTCTACCTCCATAGGTTTTGTTGAAGAATTAGCGCCTCTTTTGCCTTTTCGTATAATTCTCGCCTCCTAATCTTTTTTTGCATTTTTTTCCACTTTAGATTTGTTGGTACCTACTGGTCTTGCCATCTCCTTATACTTCTATTCTGCGAAGGCAAGAGGTGAGAGATTTGGCGACAATGGATAAGGATCTCAACCTAACCCTGAACATTCTACAGAAACAATAAAAAGTAATTCAAAGGAATGAACTAGCAAATCAAGCATAACTTTCGTAGCTATGGCACACTCGTCGGAATAGAAATACATGCCAAAGAAACAAACCAGTAATAACACACAATTTTTTTTTTTTTTTGCATGGATAAGCTATGTGGTTTAAAATTTGGTCATTTTTTATAGCAATTAATATCCGACAACCAAGAAAAATTTACACCACTCGACCGGTGCAATTTGAAAATAAGTGTTGTTTTTGGGGCTGCAGATATTTCCTTGGGGCTTCAATCCACTAAAACTATCCAGATATGGTTATAAAGGATATCCAAATAGCTATGAAAAGTCTAAGTTACCCCTAGAGACTAAGGATTAAACTAAAATACCCTTAGATCTTCACTAATGATCCCAGTTTTATAACCCTAATCCTAGAAAACTAAAACAAAAACTGATTTCACTTCCTCCTCATTAAAAATTCGAGAATCCACAACATGAGAAACTGAATTGTAGAAGAATCTGCTGCTGAGATTGAAGAAGGCGTTGATTTGGCCTTTAATCCACAAGTTGAACCTGATATGCGTATGAGGTACTGATTCTGAACAAAACCCATCTTTTCAATCATGTTTTCATTGTTATTTAGGTTAGAATCATCGAATTAGGTTAGTTTTTTCCGGTTACAGTGAAATTTACGGCTTGGTATTCATATGCAGTTGAGGCGTAAATCTCTTTTTACGCCTTGGTTTCATCATCGTCCAAGGCGTAAATTTTTTTAAGCCTTGAAAGCAAGCCGCCAAAAAATGCAGGCGTAAATAGACTAACCAAAGCGTAAAATTTCAATTGGGGTTTAAATTTAAACTGAGGCGTAATATTTTTACGCCTTGGTAAAATGGTGCATAAATTACTAAACTAAGGCGTAAACTGTTCAAATTTTTACGCCTCACTAAATGAGACGTAACTAGTGCATTCAATAGCATTTAATATTTCCATGCAAATTACGCCTCAATGGTTGTTTATCGTCCCAGGCGTAAAAAAAATGTACGACTCAGTTTCCACAAATCCCTTAATTTACGCCTAAATTGGGAAGAAATATGAGCCGTAAATTGTGTTTACGCCTCGTTTTCTGGGTCAAACCAAACCGTAAAATAAAAACCCAACTCATGTAGAGTCTGCACCTTCATTTGGACAGTAAATCTTGTTGTTGTAATCTATAGGAGTCTCTGGTAGCTCGAATGGGTCGTTTGAATCACTCATTTTGGTTGAGTGATTCAAAATCTAGTAATTTTGGAAAGAAAAAAAGGTTTTTTTTTTCCTATCCTTCTTTCTCTTCAAATGATTTTCTAAACTCTAAAATAAAATGATTTTCTTTCTCTAAATTTTTTATTAACTTAACTATATAGATTATGCTAATCATGATTAACTAATGATAATCAAAAACTAGCACTAGCCTTAATTTAAAGGGTAAATGACTTAAATATCCTACTGAAATATAGGGTGACCCTATTTTGTTTTGGACTGAAGCCCCAAGGAAAAATCTACAACTCAAAAACATCGCTTTTGAAAATACCATATTGGGCCTGTCCCAATTGACAATTGGTAGGGAATCCTTAAAACTATTCTCTTAGAATTTAGAAGGGTCGTGCAATCCACAAAGTACGCTAGGTTTAGGGCTGAGCAAAATAACCGAAACCGCGGATTTGACCTGCACCCGTCTGCAAATTTGCGGGTAAAAACCAAACCGCAAGGGCTATGGGCCGGACACGGTTGGATATTCCAATCTGCACCATTTGGCGGACCAGACGCGGTTTAACTTTTGAATCCGCGGATTTACCCGCAAACGTAGGTAGCATGGTAATTATGATAACCTAGAGATAGTTGAGGAAATGTAGCATATAAAGAAATATCTCGACCTAAAAGAGTTTCATTCTCAAATTATTCTTCTTCTTCTTTCTTCTCGACCTAACCTACTCTTAAGTTAAGACTCTTTTGATTGTGTTAAGTTAAGGCATTTTTGTTTGTGTTAAAGTTAAGACTCATATAAGACTAAGATTTTTTTTTGTTAAATTTAATGTAAGTTATTTATTTATTTTTCTTTTACGCCTGAAATCCGCGGATAATCCACAACCAAACCGTATAATCCGCGGATGTCAAATCTGCGGGTGAATGGGCCGGACATGGTTTGATTTTCCAATCAGCACCATTTGGCGGTTTGGACGCGGGTGACCTTTAATTCGCATCCGTACTGTCCTTGCACAGCCCTAGCCTAGGCTAGCAGACAGCACCACGCCACACCCACGGGCCCACGACATTCTTTATATGTTGTTGTATTTGTATGTCGGTTCTATTAGAGTTGGAACATTCCAATCAGCACCATTTGGCGGTTTGGACGCGGGTGACCCTTAATCCGCATCCATCCGTTCGTTGCACAACCCTATCCTAGGCTAGCAGACAACACCACGCCACACCCACGGGCCCACGACATTCTTTATATGTTGTTGTATTTGTATGTCGGTTCTATTGGAGTTGGAACTGGGGGATAGGGGACTAGTTCTTAATTTGCAGGTAATTCAACCAAGTACTCATCATTTATGCAAACAAAATCTGTTAACATTGTATATCAACCAAATGGGATGGTTGTAAGTAAACACAGGTGTGCACCAATGCACTTGAATTGGTTCGAATCGGCAATAAGAATCTTGACAGCGTAGACACTGATTAGAATATGTAAGATTGTCCATGCATGCGGAACAGATACTTACCCATGTGATCATGGTTTCCTGATCTAATAACATTGTTTACTTTTTTATGATTCAAATGGTTAAGGTCAATGGTGTTTAGGCTTAGTCTTATGGTGTCAAGTTTGGCTACTACTTCCACCAAAAGCGTGGTGTATTCTAGTAGTACTACTTCTCTCTCCTAGCATTTGGTAGTAGGTCAAGTAGTAGCTAGATTGATGCGCTGAACGGTTAAGTGAGCGCTGAACCATTCAGCGTTTTCCTTCAACGCTGAACGGTTCAGCGTCAAATAACTTTTCCGAGTTTGACCTTTTTTTCATACACCCAGTTGACACCCTCAGCAATATATTGTGTTTCTAACTCTGTTTTCTCACACTCACGTTACACCACCAATCTACGAACACCTGTTATGCAAAAAAAATGAACAAATTTCATACCAAAAAATTCAGAAAACAAATACAAGTTGCACCATATGTAAATTAAAAGATAAATTTTCATTAATAACTTAAAGGATTACATTAAAATTTAAATCCGCTCATTCGAGTAATGTGTTTGCTACACTTTTTAGGAGAAATTACGAATGAGTATTCCCCAAAGGAATTACATTGACATCTAACATACTTCAAAGGTTTTGAGAAAATCCTTTAGCTCATGGTAATGTGCTTCGTACTCGAATTCCTTTCCTTTACCTTGTTTCCATACCTTCAAAGTCCTGGCATAAACTTCATCTTCCGTAACATCTTTCCCAAGTCTAGCTCGGATAAATCTCCCCAAGTGCATAAAATCATGAACGTTTTGGCGTATGATCCACCATCGGTCTGACATGCCTCTTACATCTCGCACATATTGGTTTTTAAACTTGAAGTCTTCTTCGATATAATTAAACAGGGAGCTCCACTTGACCGTACCACGACTTTTTTGTAATCCATAATAGAAGATCACGTCTTTACAAAGACGTAGATCTTCTTCCAACGTAAATGGAGCGAAGCTTGGTTTCTTTCGTGTTGATGGAGGAGGAGATAATGGTTTTTGAGATGGAGAACACGTATAGTAGTACTCATGAACTAACTTATCAGTCATGTTTCGATAATGTCTACGAGGAGGAGATGCTGGAGGAGGTGTTGAGATGGATTCATTTGGTTTCCGTAGTAAAGATATTATCTCTTGTGGTGATCGAGTTGGCCTTTTGGTATTTGAAGATGAACTTGACATCGTAGAAGCGATTTTTCTTTTGATTGATTGGGATAAAGGAAGAATGTTTGAGAAGAATAGGTATCTAGAAAGATGAATGTTTGAGAAGAAGAGTTCACTCTTTATATAGATGGATCCCCAACGGCTAGTTAACGGCTAGTTTTTTTTGAAATTCGAGGTCATTGTTGATTCGAAAAACTAGCCGTTCTGAGGTGTAGATGGAGTGTAAGAATAAGCTTACCATTTTGTTTTGTTTTTTTAAAATGCAAAATAATCGTTGGAATCATGAAATGAAAAATATAGCATAAATTGTAATGTAAAACAACAATCCATAAAAAAGATTAAGTCTACAACCATGTCACTTCATAAAAACAAATAATGTTTGAACACTAGAAGTGATATTAAGTTTCTTGAACCTCGTCAGGAATACCTTGCTCCATAACCAAATCGTCAAATTCATTGTCAGGTTGGTCTGGTCCTTGTGGTGCATTGAGTGATGTAGATGCTCCGAACGTTGGACAGTAAACTCCTTGAGTTGTATCTGATGAAGGCCATTGCCCCGCTTAAAAATATGTACTAGTACCCAATGAGAGATCTTCTGCATAGTTTTGTTGTTGTGAATGAATAGAACGTTGTGAAGCAGAAGATCTTCCTGAATCCGAGCATGAAGTTGTAACTCTCTTAGATGTCTCATTCCATAAGACTTCACGAGCTCCGGTAAGAGCTGACCATTGTCGTGACATATAATCATAGCACTGCTCCTATAAAATGCAAAAATAGATTCATTTTAGTTGAACATTCAAGCCAATATAAAGTGAAAATGCAAACAAATGTTGATTTACTTACCAAAGTCATACTAAATTCACCCCAATTATACGGACAAGGATGCATTGGAACCTTCACTAGTTGTTCAACACCGGCTTCGGTGGCCACTGGTAAAGTGAAGTCTACCTCTGGCAACTGCGGCATCTGTTGTTGTGTGTCATATGTGTAGCTCTGTGACATCAGGTTATCCGGCGCATGAGTGGGAAGCACACTGGGGGGAAGTCTTGAGCTACCAACTGCTAAGTGATCGACGTTTTGTGCATGGTATGGCTCAGTGACATAACCTCCAACACTATGCGTTCTCCACCAACGGGTATATACATCCGGTTCGACTGCATAATAGCGATCGGGGCTTACAAATACAATCTCCCTGTCTTGAACTTGTTGTAGTTGTGGAGGATTTGCTGGGAATCTCTCAGCCAAGTACACACTCATTCTGGTGTTTGGGTTTTGCAGATCGTAAAACAATACTCTCATCCCGGATAACTGTAGTGCTGCATCATAAGCATCTCCTTGAGCATAACTACTGTTTATCAATGGCTGCCAGGTACATGAACCATCTGATCTCTTGCGATGGAGCACGAATGTTTGTGGACATCCTTTTGGCCTCCTTTTTTATCCCTCTTCCTTGACTTAATTCTTTCCCTAGTGAACAGAAGCATCTTTGGGAATACATCTTCATGTCGTCCAGCAGGTAGTGGCACCTCTGGCTCTTTGAGTAAGGGTTGCAGGTTATGGAAATAGTAGTAGTGCCAGTATTCAAGAACCACAACCATGCCACATAGATCCTTACCGTCGCATGAAGACCACTCGTCAAGATATTTATAGGTATTTACCAAAAAAGCTATACCCCAATCATACTCCCTAACTTCATTTAAATTTTGGAACAATAGAATCCAACGTTTATCTACTTTTCCAGTAGAATTTGCAAGAAGAGAATGACCCAAACACCAAAGAAAGAACATCCGTGTCAAATGATCTGCAACATGAGTATTATCCCGGCCTCTTCTACTTAGAATGTAGGCTCTCAAGGAACCACATGATAGCCAGTTAACGTTATCATCCCATGCACCAAACGTAGGCACAGTACCAAAATACATACCTAGATCCTTATACTTTGTTCCAACCTCCAACGGCGGCATAACTACTTGACGTTTTGAGGGGACACCAGTGGGAATGCCAGTTAACATATACCAATCTACTGGAAGAAGCCCAACCTCAAAGTCCCTAAAATGAAAGCTCTTGGTTTTCTGCCACCATCTCTCGGCTATGGCTTCCACTAAGCATCTATCCGCATTGGTGAAATTAAACTTAAAAATGCTAGAAAACCCGCAATTGTCACAGTATCGTTGTGCAACAGGGTTGTTTGCTACTACAATTTCATATAACGTGCTTATCTCTTTGACAATACCTCTAAAGTTGACTACCCGAGTGTCACATAATGGCTCTTGACATCTATGTCGCACACCAGGCAAGTTTTTCCCAGACACTACCTCTAACAAAGCAGACTCTTCTTCCATACTACAATAAAAGATAATGAATTTCCATCACAATTTAAATCAAATCAACATACTCAATTTCAATCATACTCTCAATTTCAAATAGTTTCATCATACTATCAATGTGATAATCTTATCAATTCCAATCATACAATCATATTCATCATACTAACTCAATTTCATCATACAACTAAATTTCATAACCCTAATTTCAGTATTTTTTTTCATCTAACAGTCTAACTATCTAGAAAACATCAGTACACATATATGGTAATCATCAAATCAATCATGAAATCATCACAATCAAATATCAAGAACAATAAAAACATAAATGTTAAAAATCATACCTTGGTCACAATTGTTGACGGAATTGAGTGAAATTTGGGGCAAAAGATAGAGAATCAAATTTGCAACAAACCCACGGAAGGAATTTGGAAAAAACTATCTACAATGGGAGAAATTGGACATGCATTTTTCGGGTTAGGGTGGAGAAGAAGAGAAGAAGAAGAAGAGAAAATGGGGGAGAAAGGGCTCCTGTCGAATTTTTGTATCAGAATTCTTCAGCGCTGAACGGTTCAGCGCTTTGACCCGGTGTTGACGGTCAAGCGCTGAACTGTTCACCGTTTTCAAATAACGCATGTGCTGCTGCGCAAGATATGTTTACCTACAGGATCCGCTATTAGCTGATCTCTGTATTTTTAATTATTTGAAATGGTAAAGGTCAATGGTGTTTAAATATTCATATGATGCGCTGCCCATTGTGAATTATGTTGCAAATAAATTCACTGGTACTAGTGAGGAAATTAGAATATTTGAGATGTATTTGTAGCCGGTAAGAATATTAAAGATAATATGTGAAGAACAAATAGATGTAGTTAAAGAATCTGTTGTATTCATATTTACTTTCGTTTCATTTACAATAAATGTGTACAAAATTCCATGAGCATTTTCATAATAAAACGCGAAAAATGCTTATGGTAGTAACGATATGTGTTACTACTAGTTGATGTTGAGGAGTGAAACTCTGTTTCTGATTAAGCATCTGAAGACGGTTTCTAGTGCAACTTCAAGATCTTCAAGGGTCATTTCTAGGGCTCCCAGTGTCTTTTGTAAATTGTTCACCTCAATGCCTTTGGCAAGGGATTTCACTGCAGAGTCAACCTTCATCACTTCAGAATTTTCTTCGTCGCACTTGTGTGCAACTCGCTTGGTGAGCAGTAATTTAGAGATCAAGGACTTGTTTTCTTTTGGTGCAGAAACAAAGGATAATAGAGATTCAAAAACGGCAAGAGTAGTAGCTTCAACTTCTGTTAGCAAACTAACTTCGGTTTCATTGTTCTTGTTGTTCTTAATATCTGCAAGGCACTTGCGAATCACTTTGGTGATTTTCTTTCTTGAGATCATGTATTCAGAAACTTCATTTGATCGTCTACGAATGGATGATTGTAGTTCTTGAACAGATTGTTTCAATTGAGACAAAACATCCTTGATAATACTGCAAACATCCAACAACATGATATATCCATCCAAAACAGTGTCTAAGCATTTCCCATCTTGAGTAGAAAGGAAATCCTCAACACACTCATACAAGTCTTTAAGCCCAGATAAGTTCTTGCAGATTGATGTGGATGAGGTAGCTTGTTCGGTGGTTCTTAATTGGCACAATTGTTCCTTTACTGCAAAAGTGAGGGGATGAGAGCTTTTAGGTAAACTGACGGAGCGAACATGGAAAGAAGCCATTTCGAAATTGAATTAGTAGAAAGGAAGTTTATTAGGAAGTAAGTTTGCTAGGAATGAAGTTTTTTGGATGAAAAATGAATACCTATTGTGAAGCTTATATACACAACGCCGAAGGAGACACAAAAAATCTCAATTCAGCTGGCTCTCTTAATCACTTGCTTCGTTCTCATGTGCTTCCGGTATTATAGCCCTTGTCTGTTGGTTGTTCCTGATTCAAATAACACATGACAGATAGTTAATCACATAGCATTTCCACGTTAGTATCTTAAAACTTGTCGTCAGCTAATTAAGAAATATAAACACAGATATGAAATCTATATATATGCACGACTGACACTGTTGTTTAGACAGATGGAATATGACAGCCTTGATATGCATGAGTTCATGTAAGCGTGTAATTGGTTGGTTGATGATCATTTGTGATTCACAGATCTATTTAACACTGCGTTGTTCCCCTGTTCCTCTAACAATTGGAATCTTCACATGCACGTACGCTCATACGGTTAAATGTCAACGTAGCTTCATCAATTACTATGAACATCCAAGGGAAACAGGACTATTATGATTATCTGTTTAAGAAGAGATGTGTTACCTCTAACTTCCCAACCTTTGGTCCTTACCTTGGAGCGAAGGAATCAGTTTATGTGAACCTTCAAATTATTGTAAGCTGAATGTCCCTTAATTGTTCCTGTTTTCAGTGACAAACAAATTCAGGAGTTACTTGTATTTCATGATAGGTTATCGAAAATGCTTTATAAACTGTCAGTCAGAATAAAGAAACCTAAAAACCCATGATGGAAACTGAAAATTAGGATTGAAACAACTTATCAGTCAGACGCGGGTACTAAGTAACTGTACTCCATGAACTCTACTCAAGGATATTGCGAAGTCATTGCTATTATGTTCATGTATGGTCAGAGTCATAGGCTCATAGACATTATATTGCAGAATAGTGAGTAATTTGGCAAAGAAAAAGGTTTACATATTATCAATCCTTGGGTAGCTATTATGAACATGCTTAGAGGACCTATGAATAGCACAGTGGTTCCTCGTTGGTCTCCCACTAGGAGAGACCCGGGATCGAATCCTTGGATGTATCAAAAATAAATTATGAACATGCTTAAATATCGTCAGAATTCCAAAAATCACCCCTGCACATGGCAATCCAATTCCAAGAAATTAGCTTACCTTTGCTGCCTGTGCAAGTCCAAGAATACCTTTGGAGTGTACCTTAAAACTGAAGTGCCATAACCAACATATAGGAACTCCATCCCCCAGTTTTCAATGGGCTTCACTTGTATTGTGGTCAGCTTAACCATTGTTGCAGCTACTCAGATATTTCCTTGTAAGCATATAGCTTGAGTTTTTACACAATGTTCTCCACATAGTATTTGGCTTTATGCTAGTAGTAGCTGTAGTGGTGGTACAGCAGTACTAGTATAAGTTTATCTTCTTTTTTTATAATCAGTTCAAGTTGATCTGTGTCAGGATTTTCTTCTGCTTGTTATATGAATGGTGCTCTGTATACATGTATGTTTCAGCAAGCATGTATATGGAAATGATCTGTGCAAGTTATGGTTCTTGTCATTGCTCTGGTATAATTGAATGGTTGAAACAGTATTACTACCCACATTTGTGCAATCCACGTTTTTAGCTACAAATCAGTTACAAGTTCATTACAAAGTGCTTTTGGAGAAAATAAAGCAAATCCAAACGGGCTTCAAGCTGCCTTCTCTGCCTCTGCTGCTTCTGCAGCCCTCTCCTCCTCTTGCATTCTCCTTAAAGATGGGGGTGGTCTGACCACGATGCTCTTCTTCCATTGTTTGTCAAGTTTCCTAGACAACCTTTTATTGATTCCCTCCTCCAGCTCTCTTTCCCTTCTTACAGTCAGCATTCGAGCTACCTATATTTTGAGACCAGAGTTAAGAAAAAGAAGAAATAGAAAAAGAAATCAATGCTTAAGTAATGAGTTGAACTAAGATCAAAACTTGTCTTTCTGGAAAGAACAATTGAATTATAAACCTGTATGATACAAAAAAAAAATCAAAATGGAAATGGTATGATAAACAAACAGGTGGATTCATTTGTGTGACGAACACCCATACATGAAAACATCAAACATTCTCTAGAAAAATAGTAGAATTCTACAAAGGCATAAAAATTGGAGGGAAAAAATGTAGAAAAACTTTAAAATGCAGATAAGACCATTCCGAGGAACTCGAAACACCAACACAATCCACAGTATACAGAAGGGAATACTCCCTTGTCTAATAGCAGTAGGAATGTTTAACTTCAACACCACCCTACTTTTATACCTACTTCTGTAGTAATTTGTCTGCGCTTTTTAATGGCTACATAGTAACAAGACCGAAACCATGCCTCATCCTGACACCAGACAGCCTATATCTAATTGACTCCTTTGTTGCAAAGCTATGTTCACTTCTCATACAACCAAATGAACAAGATAACACGATAAAAACTATATACACGAAAACATCGACAAGTGTAGAATGGCTGATCGAATCTTTTCAAGGATGAGATTGAACCGTTCTAAACAAAACAAAGCATGCATTCTATTTGTCCTACCTCATTGTATTTGACAAGCCATACTCAGTATCATGGTGGTCATATTCAGTATGCCAAAACTCAAGTTTTTTGCATGCCCGCTAAGGGTTGAGAAAGCCTACCCATACAGGGATATAGAAGAGACACAGCTGTAGGATCTTATTAGCATAATGCTAACTGAATAAAGCCTAAGTCAAGCAAACTAACTAAGTAAACCAATATCAATTACAAGATACGGAATATGAATTTCATTAACAAGGTATATTGAATATGGCTTGTCTATAGTACTAACCCTTATCCATATTACCCTAGTCTCAACTCCCAACTGTTTAGCTCTTGAGCACAAAATTGGAATAGTGTTCTTAAACCCTAATTCGTAGTAGCCAATTTTTTCTACCAAAATGCAGAAAAATAAATGTCCTAAGAAAAAACACAAATTTTCAAACAATTCTCCATAAAAATAACATTATCTCTAGAAATTTGAACTTGAAAAGAACAAATAATGGTTACCCTTTTGCGCATTCTACGAAATTCACTAGATTTGAACTCCTCACGAGCTGATTTTTGTAGTCTGAGCATGAGTAATTCTCCTTTGATATCAATAATCTCATCATTAATTTGTTCAGTAGATTTAGCTCTGATTTCTTTCAATTCTTCTTCTCTTTTTGCCATCATTACTACTGAAGATGACTTTGAGGAAGATGATGATGATGAGAAAGAGGGCATTTTAGGGACAGATACATTCTTGATGCGGATACCGTGGAAAGATGATTTGAGGTTCTGTTTTGTAAGTAATGAAGAAGGATTGAAGATTGCTGTGTTTGATGGTGAAGCCAAGGAAAGACCCAACATTTTTGCTTCTCTTTTTTTTTTCTCCCTTCTATTCTATCGCTACTAGTGAGAGCTCTCCCAATGGATAACCTTTCTTTCTTTTCCCTCTTTTATTTTCGGTAGAGTTGTTTGGAGTTTTGGTGTTAATAGATTAGCCTGGTGTGCCAAACTCAATCAGCATACTTTTTTTTTTTTTTTTTTTGTACGAAAGCAGGATTTTTATTAAGAATGAGAACAGTTTGACATCATGGTCGGAGATATGAAATCCGGAAGATTTCTGATCCATATTTTTGTTACATTATTTTTCCTTGCAAACTTAGCTTGTTTGTCTGCACAAGGATTAGTTAATCTATTGACACAACTTAAACTTGACGAATTAAGTTTAGACATATTAAAGATAATGTCTTTTATGATTCCTCTGTATTGCCAAGCTCCTGCTACATCCTTGACGATGCGCTCAGCATCAGACTCAAATACTACACTACTGAATCCTTCTTGGAGTGCCCACTTCACTGCCTCCTCGGCCGCCAAGCACTCGACTTTTTCAACATCTATGGCCTTAGGAATGAAGATGCACCTTGATTTGATGTGGGTACCTGTACAATCCCTAGCAATTAGACCAATCCCTCCAATATGGGTACTACTAACAAAGGAAGCCTCACAATTAATTTTAATGAAACCAGTACTAGGTGCAATCCAAACTGCACTAGTAACTCTATTAGAGTGATTAGCTCTAATTTGTGAAATTCTCCTGCACTCAGTTGCATCAGCATTAGATAAAAAAAAAAGTGTAATAAAGAGTCAGGATCAGTTGTTTCCTCAAAAACCATTGAGCATCTTTCCTTCCATAAGAACCATGTTGTGGTTGCAAGTCTGATCTTCATATTTTCTTCAACTTCATCATCTTCGAGCCAATTTGTAACCCATTATTTTAAGGAACCCCAATTACCACTGGAAGTACGTAAATCAATTGATCTGAACCATATCAATCTCGCAACTGGGCATTCTAAGATGATGTGTTGTGAAGTTTTCAGATGATGTTTGCATCTATTGCAGCTTGAGTCAAGTACATAAATATGTCTTCAATTTCTTTCTTTTGAGCTGAGAATGTCCTTGACACACTTCCACAGGAACAGTTTTATTCTTGGAATGATATCCATATCCCAAATTTTCCTCCATAGATTACCAGGGTCACTGAAATGGTTGTCAGTTCGATGATGCTTTATATTATAGAGAGTGTTGTAAGATGACTTCGTTGTAAACTCCCCATTTCTGGTTTTAGTCGATATACTAATTTGTCCTCACTATTAGCTGGGATTCTCATAGCCAGTATTCTACTTGTGGCGTACTATCAAATAGATCTCGAACCACTTCCTGCTTCCACTTGTGACTTGTTATATCAATCAAGTCTGACACAAAGCGATATTTATAAGCCTCAGTTGCAGTATGACTTGGAAGAGGATGAAGATTCATGCCATATACCCAATTGTCTTTCCAAATCTTTATCTTTGTGCCATTGCCCAAAGACCAAAAACTGAACTGTCTTATAAAACTGAATTCACTACAATTACTCTTCAATGACCAGGTTGAATCTTCTTTTGGTTCAGAATGCAAAGGCTTTGAGTCAGGAAAGTATTTGGCTTTAAGAGATGAAGACCAAAGACTGTTGTTCACTGTGCATAGTCTCTACGCATTTTTGGCAAGTAGTGCATGATTAAAGCAACTCAAGTCCCTTATATTTAGACCTCCGTTCTCTTTCTTCCTGCAAATTTTTGGCCATGAAGTATAGAATAAACCCTTATTTTTCGGCTTGTTCCACCAGAAACGAAACTGAAGGGAGTTCATTTTCTTAATAGTTTCCACTGGCATCTTGAAGTTGTTCATTTGATGAAGAGGAATAGAACTTAGAACATGTTTCACCATAACTGTTCTCCCTGCCTGACTTATATCTTTTCCCCTCCAACTGCTAACTTATTCTCCATATTATCCAGCAATGATTTGAATGATACTTTCTTCTTTTTCCTGAGAAACAACGGAATACCTAAGTACTTCTCATTTTCATCCATCCTTTGACACCAAGACTATTGATAATATTGTTGCAGACAGTTGCATTCAAGTTCTTGCTGAATGAAAAACCACTCTTTTTATAGTTTATTAACTGACCCGAGCAGCTACTGAAATCATCTAGGATTTGTTGGAGATTTGTAATGTTCTTTTCATCTGCTTTTATGAACATCAAGCAGTCGTCTGTGAAAATAAGATGAGTAATATTCGGTGCATTTCTGGCTATGCTTACACCTTGTATTTTCTTGTCTCGTTCTGCTACTACTAGGGCTCTTGAAAGAGCTTCCATCCCTATGATAAAGAGATATGGCGAGATTGGGTCACCCTGACGTATACCACGTGTAGGATGAAAAGATGGGCAATCAGCTTCATTTAAGATAACTGAGATTTCAGCTGTACTGATGCACTCAAGAATGAGAGAGCACCATTTTCCAGAAAACCCCATTGTCTTTATTACATCGATGATGAAACTCCATTCCAGCCTATCGAAGGCTTTGCTCATGTCGATTTTTAAAGCAAGATAACCTGCACCAATAACATTTGTTCTTTTTAGCTTGTGAATTATCTCATGTGCTTACGAAATGTTATCAGAGATTAATCTCCCCGGAACGTAGGCAGATTGAAACGGAGATATCACTTTGTCCAGAACAATTTTTAATCTTCTCGCCATTAACTTCGAAATGATTTTGTAAGGCGTGTTGCAAAGGGCAATTGGCCGGTGGTCAGCTACTTCTGAGGGTACCTTGACCTTTGGAATTAAACGTAATCTGGTGTGGTTCATCCTCTTGTTGAGAAATCCAGTGTTGAAGAAGTTTTGAACATAACTTACTATGTCATCCTTAACAATATCCCATTGAGATTGATAAAATCCCGGTGGAAATCCATCTATTCCTGGTGCTTTCCAAGGTTCCATGCTTTCAAAGTGTCAAAGATTTCTTGTTTTGTTGGTATACTGATGAGAATATTGATTTCGGCTTCAGTGATAATAGAAGGAATGTTGCTGAGGAATTACAACATCTCTGAAATGGTTTGTAAGAAGATTTTGTAAGGTGTCTCTGTCAACACACCATGTACCATCTGCAGCCTGAAGGGACTCAATGCGGTTTCTGGAACGTCTTCTATTGGTATTTAAATGGTGCAATTTTGAGTTGTTATCAACATCATTATAAATGTAGTAATTTGCCTTTTGTTTCCAAAAAATGGTTAATGCTTTTTCATTTCTCCAATTCCTCTTCTAGCTTTTGTATCTCAACTGTGTGATGAACAGCCCCATTCTTTTGCAACTTCTCAAGCTGGTTATAAATCCTCTAGATGTTCTCATTTATATTGCCAAAAAAAAATCTTATTCTAATCAGCCAGAAATTTCCTAGTAACACATAATCTCTGATCAAACTGGTGAGCAGCAGATCTGTTGTGATTGTCTTCCAAGCTGCAATGATTTGATCTTTGCAAGTAGGGTTATATAACCAACAGCCAAAAAGTTTCCAATTTTTCTACGGGATGTAAACATGGTTATAGAGGTTTAGTAAGATAAGCGTGCGGTCAGACCCTAGTTGTGTTAGATGCATTAAGTGAGCATCAGGAAATGTTAATGTCCAGTCGTTATTGACACACGCTCTATCTAACCTATTGTTAGAGCATTTCTCGGTTGAACACTGATATTGCTATCTCAAGTCAGTTGTCAAGTTTATGAGACAAAAACACAATCCTTGATAAGTTTACGCTACAACCTCGGACTAGGATAGTTTTAGGTAATCGAGACGAAGACTGATGAAGACGAAGACCAGAGCTTACTACTTGATAAATCATAACGTCCTCGCTAAAGGTTAGAAAGGTTTTTCCTTTCCGTATCCTATTTACCATTTCTATCATACCAATAGTCTATGATGTTGTTTATATGATCCAAAGGTATTCTAGGATTTCCGCCTTTGCATTTGTCAAATTCGTGATAATATATATAGGCAGAGTATGTTGAATTGTCTCTTGAAAAAGACCATAACTGTGAACGCGTACATGAACGCGTACATGTGATTGTATGGCATTTCAGAGAACGAGCAAAGTCTGTATGAACGCGTTTATGAACGCGTACATACAAGTCCACGGATTCTCCTGAATTCTCCTGAACTCTACTGACTGCTCCATGAACGCGTACATATAAGCCATGAAGAAAACTTCCAACTTTCGTATCATTGAAGTTTTCGGTCTAGGGATGATTAGTTCTCGTACTCGTCGTTACTTGGCCCATGGAATTCAACTACTTAATCTAAGCGATGTTCAAACAAGTATTTGGACCAGAAGTCGCAAAGCGATGTCCAAACATGATTTGGACCAGAAGTCGCAATCCTTCAATCAAGGTTGAGTCTTCTTTAACTATTGGTCTAGTCCAAAGTTAACAGAAGATTGAGAATGGGAAATCAAGCTATGGATCTTCTTAGTTCCGGAACTTGCTTGAGCCCTACTCAAGGTTGCTTAAACTTTAAGCAAAGCCTCCCTTGGTGATCACTATAAATAGATGATTTTATGCAAGATACAATCTCAATCCTCTACACGTCTGTGTATCCTTGCATAAAGGTTGGTCATCATCTCGAAGTCCTTTTGGACTACGACTATTGAAAGACTTCACTTGAGGATCATGAAGCACAGGTCGGAAGTAAAATTCCTGATCCTGTATCTTGGGTCGATTGAATATTTTCAATCTTATCACGACCAAGATTTGATAAAAACTTCGTAAGGTAGATCTTGTATCGTAAACCCTAGAAGTTCCCAAACGCAAATTCACGAACTAGGTTTCATACTAAGTTTGTCAAGCGTTAGGAGGTAAAGTTGTTTAGGCTAGATCAATAAGCCTTATTCAACATATCCGATTTCCATTAAACTTGACTTTAAGTCTAAAGGAAATCACAATCGTATTCTCGTTTAATTACTTGGATACTTTTAGGCGTCTTGTTAGAGGCAGGGCAGCGCTAGTCTTCACGAAGGGAAGTGGAGCAACTCCTAGGCCTGTAAAGGACGTCAGCTAGAGGAATCAAGTACGTAGGTTTCTGCGGGAGCCAAGAGACGTAGGAGCACATTAGTAGCTGAGTTGCTTATAGGGCGAATTCAGTCTCGATACATTCCAGTCCGAAGTCTGAGAGTAGGCTAACGTTTGTATTCGGTTAATACTGAGGGTGTTCACATCTGGACGAGGTCCCGGGGTTTTTCTGCTAGGTTTGCAGTTTCCTCGTTAACAAAATTCTGGTGTCTTGCATTACTTTTCCCTTCCGCATTATATTGTCTCTGATCTATATAATTGAAGTAATTGCAAGTTTGTTGATTCGTAACCTTTGAGTGAATCCATCTCTATTGAGATCTACAAGAACCACGTTCTTGTTAGGGTTCGGTTCTCTGAACTATACTCAGGTTGTTTTTTGAATATTGATTTGTGGGATCGTTCAAACAACTGTAATCAACTAGGTTCACGAAAACTAAAAGTTGGTGGTCTATCTCGGTATCCCCGCTTTTTCAGTTGGTATCAGAGCAGGCAAACACCTTGTAAAAGATGTAACTGTCTGTGTTTGACGCTTTCGTGAACTATGAACTCACATTCTGCGAATGTACATGTTCCACCAGTCTTTGATGGCACAAATTATATATGGTGGAAATTTGATATGCGGTCGTTTCTACAATATCGAGACTTTGACAGTTGGCTCTATGTGATTGATGGATACACACCACCTACTCTTACTATTGGAGAAGGTGATGTTGTTGTCACTCGCAATAAGAAACCAGGCGAGTATGACGAAAACGACAGAGCCAAAGCTAAACTTGAAGTTGATGCGCTTCGCGCCATCATTCACACCATAACTCCCGATCTGCATCATCATGTGGAAACATGTGAATTTGCTAAAGATGCTTGGGATATTTTGAAAACAGTATACGAAGGTAATACTGCGGAGAAAGAAGCAAGACTTCAAAATCTCATGTCTGACTGGGAAAATCTCCGAATGTCTGATGAAGATACCTTTACAGAATTCGAACACAAGCTCTCTGAAATCGTGAACGCCTCTCTATCACTAGGGAAAACTATCGAAGAAAGATATATTGTACGAAAATTTCTAAGGTCCCTTCCTCCCAGATATGATTCAAAAAAACATGCCATCCAAGAAAAACATGGATATGACATATCAAGAGGTGATTTGGTTTCTAAACTAAAAATCTTTGATTACGAGCATCAAAGTAAAGTCATATCCCTAAAGGCTCAGACCCCTGAGACACTTCTTGATAAAAATCTTGATTCTGAATTGAATGATGAGGAACGGAAGCTACTTTCTCTCGTCTCTCAATGGTTGAAAAAGAAAAGAAACCCACGAACCTTTTCTTCTCCCAACAAAAAACAGAATTGGGAAAATACAGAGGATTTACCACAGTGCTTCAAATGTCTAGGTTATGGACATATCTCTCCTGATTGCCCTAACAAAGACTACTGTGATAAACTGAAAGCCTTCAACGCAACTCTAGACTGTCCAGAAGAGGAACGCTTGGGGCTCTCTCCATTGCATAAGGATCTCTGTATGCATTCATCTTGCTTATCATTAAGTGCTCAACATGATGATATCCATCAAGATAAGCAAATTTGTCTCTTGACAGAAAAAATCACTATGCTTCAAAAAGATCTTGAAAAAGAACGGATTGAACATAAAGCAGACAGGGAACAATTCATGCTTGAATTGTCAAACCTTGAGTCTCGTATTCAGAACTTTGAAAGACATTCTCTTTCTAGTATAATGTATCTTCATAACGTTGAAACTCAACGGTTGAGAGAAGATAACCTTGTACTCAGGAACAGATTAGACAGTCTGTCTATTTCAAAAGAAGTTTTCTCTGAGAATGAAAAAGTGAATAATTGTAGAACTTATCCAAAGAAGTTGTCTCATATGAGACCCCCTCGTGATCTTGGATCTCGACCTACAGTTATTGCTTCTGTTAAAAAACCTTCCTCACCTAAGACTGTAAAAAAATGGGTTGAGAAAAGGCATGTCAGACAGATCATAGAGGATAAAAAGCCTGTCAACACTGGTTTTCAGAAAAAATATTAACAAATCTCTTTCAAATTGTAGAAACATTATTCATTCCATGGAGACGAATCTATCAGACATGATTCAGAAGACTGATCAACCAGGTATGTCCTCTACTAACAGCTCGTGGATCCCTTCTAAAAGAAAGAAGAGAAGTTCACGTAGTCATATAGACAGGACCTTATGTCCCCCTCTCGATAAGAGATAGGACTCTCGCTATTGGTAATCCTTGTAGCGAGAAAAAGTCTAAAATAGGATTCTTTATAAAAGTTTTTTTTTAAGATAGTGTATAAACAAATATTTACCTATTATCTAAATAAGACAATAATCTATCATCTCTTATATTTGTTGAGCAATGATCGACAAAAAAGATGTGTCCACGCTCGCTCAAAGGATTATGTGATCCTTTGTCCTGATGGTTTATGATCACCAATGTTGTCATCATAATTGGCTTACAGCACCTATCTTACGCCTCCTGAATTGCAGTGAGCCGGAAAAAAAAATTATAATAAAATGGTGCTATCACATCATCTTAAAAGAGTCCAAAATGTAATGACTCGATGTGGATGTCAACGTATTTTGTGCTACCTCTAGAATTCTCCCTGCCTCTGGCTCCTAAGGCAAGAGTCGAGAACAGGATCCATGGGAATCACTATGAGCAAGCCAAAAGGAATATATGCTCATATAATCATATTGTTGACATTTTAAACTTATTACTTCAGGTAAAAAATTGTCTTATGAGATGTACCCTTGTGGTCACACTGTGCTTAAAAATGTCCTTTTTTTTACCTCAACAAAAACTGTTGTTCAAAGGACGTTCACGACTTGTCATGAACGCAAAACCTATCCCTTGATAAGTTTACTCTACAACCTCGGACTAGGATAGTTTTAGGTAATCGAGACGAAGACCAGAGCTTACTACTTGATAAATCATAACGTCCTCGCTAAAGGTTAGAAAGGTTTCTCCTTTCCGTATCGTATTTACCATTTCTATCATACCAATAGTCTATGATGTTGTTTATATGATCCGAAGGTATTCTAGGATTTCCGCCTTTGCATTTGTCACATTCGAGATAATATGTATAGGTAGAGTATGTTGAATTGTCTCTTGAAAAAGACCACAACGGTGAACGCGTACATGAACGCGTACATGTGATTGTATGGCATTTCAGAGAACGAGCAAAGTCTGTATGAACGCGTTCATGAACGCGTACATACAAGTTTAGGGATTCTCCTGAATTCTCCTGAACTCTACTGACTACTCTATGAACGCGTACATATAATCCATGAAGAAAACTTCCAACTTTCATATCAATGAAGTTTTCGGTCTAGGGATGATTAATTCTCGGACTCGTCATTACTTGGCCCATGGAATTCAACTACTTAATCCAAGCGATGTTCAAACAAGTATTTGGACCAGAAGTCGCAAAGCGATGTCCAAACTTGATTTGGACCAGAAGTCGCAAACCTTCAATCAAGGTTGAGACTTCTTTAACTATTGGTCTAGTCCAAAGTTAACAGAAGATTGAGAATGGGTAATCAAGCTATGGATCTTCTTAGTTCCGGAACTTGCTTGAGCCCTACTCAAGGTTGTTTAAACTTTAAGCAAAGCCTCCCTTGGTGATCACTATAAATAGATGACCTTCTGCAATATACAATCTCAATCTTCTACACGTCTGTGTATCCTTGCATAAAGGTTGGTCGTCATCTCGAAGTCCTTTTGGACTACGACTTTTGAAAGACTTCACTTGAGGATCGTGAAGCACAGGTCGGAAGTAAAATTCCTGATCTTGTATCTTGGGTCGATTGAATATTTTCAATCTTATCACGACCAAGATTTGATAGAAACTTCGTAAGGTAGATCTTGTATTGTAAACCCTAGAAGTTCCCAAACGCAAATTCACGAACTAGGTTTCATACTAAGTTCGTCAAGCGTTAGGAGGTAAAGTTGTTTAGGCTAGATCAATAAGCCCTATTCAACATATCCGATTTCCATTAACCTTGACTTTAAGTCTAAAGGAAATCACAAATGTATTCTCGTTTAATTACTTGGATACTTTTAGGCGTCCTGTTAGAGGCAGGGTAGCGCTAGTCTTCACGAAGGGAAATGGAGCAACTCCTAGGCCTGTAAACGACGTCAGCTAGGGAATCAAGTACGTAGGTTTCTGCGGGAGCCAAGAGACGTCGAGTTGTTCCTTATGGAATGACAAATAATGGGGAGAGTTCTTTTGAACTTGTGCTTCATGGTAATATCTTTTTGGGGAGTGCGGCTGTGGAATCTACGAGAGAATTGCATCTTTTTATCTCTCGTTTCAGGTATGTGTACCTTTGTCTACATTGATTATTGCGATTTTATGAGGATCCCTATATTTCTTTTTCTTTGTCTATTTTATGACAAAAAGGGGGAGAAATCTTGTAGTAAGGGGGAGTAAAATCTTTCTATCTACTACGACAATTGTCTACGGCATTGTCATAGGGGGAGTAAAATCGATATGTTTGTCATGTCAAAGCAAAAGTTAGTGTATTGAGTAAGGGGGAGAACATATCATATTGTGTAGTATCTTGAAGCATCGATGCAATATGCTTACAAGTTTTACATACTACTCAAATGCATAACAAACTCTTATTGGACTATGTCCTTCTGGAAACCAAGACGTGTGGTGACTTTGAGTTTGTTATCTCTACCTTGAATCTTCACTTGCAGGAACACTCTTATCTGAAGACGCTGAAGATTACAAGAAGAACAAGTACATTATGGTTAGGGCTAAAAGATTTTACTTTTTGAATCCATATGTAAGATTGGTTTTTGTCACTAAAATTGACAAAGGGGGAGATTGTTAGGGCATTGCTCGGTTGAACCCACTGATATTGTTATCTCAAGTCAGTTGTCAAGTTTATGAGACAAAAACACAATCCTTGATAAGTTTACTCTACAACCTCGGACTAGGATAGTTTTAGGTAATCGAGACGAAGACCAGAGCTTACTACTTGATAAATCATAACGTCCTCGCTAAAGGTTAGAAAGGTTTTTCCTTTCCGTATCGTATTTACCATTTCTATCATACCAATAGTCTATGATGTTGTTTATATGATCCGAAGGTATTCTAGGATTTCCGCCTTTGCATTTGTCACATTCGTGATAATATGTATAGGTAGAGTATGTTGAACTGTCTCTTGAAAAAGACCACAATGGTGAACGCGTACATGTGATTGTATGGAATTTCAGAGAACGGGCAAAGTCTGTATGAATGCGTTCATGAACGCGCGCACATACAAGTTCATGGATTCTCCTGAATTCTCCTGAACTTTACTGACTGCTCTATGAACGCGTTCATGAACTCGTACATATAAGCCATGAAGAAAACTTCCAACTTTCATATCATTGAAGTTTTCGGTCTAGGGATGATTAGTTCTCGGACTCATCATTACTTGGCCCATATTATTCAACTACTTAATCCAAGCGATGTTCAAACAAGTATTTGGACCAGAAGTCGCAAAGCGATGTCCAAACATGATATGGACCAGAAGTCGCAAAACTTCAATCAAGGTTGAGTCTTCTTTAACTATTGGTCTAGTCCAAAGTTAACAGAAGATTGAGAATGGGTAATCAAGCCATGGATCTTCTTAGTTCCGGAACTTGCTTGAGCCCTACTCAAGGTTGCTTAAACTTTAAGCAAAGCCTCTCTTGGTGATCACTATAAATAGATGACCTTCTGCAAGATACAATCTCAATCCTCTACACATCTGTGTATCCTTGCATAAAGGTTGGTCGTCATCTCGAAGTCCTTTTGGACTACGACTATTGAAATACTTCACTTGAGGATCGTGAAGCACAGGTCGGAGTAAAATTCTTGATCTTGTATCTTGGGTCGATTGAATATTTTCAATCTTATCACGACCAAGATTTAATAGAAACTTTGTAAGGTAGATCTTGTATTGTAAACCCTAGAAGTTCCCAAACGCAAATTCACGAACTAGGTTTCATACTAAGTTCGTCAAGCGTTAGGAGGTAAAGTTGTTTAGGCTAGATCAATAAGCCCTATTCAACATATCTGATTTCCATTAACCTTGACTTTAAGTCTAAAGGAAATCACAAATGTATTCTCGTTTAATTACTTGGATACTTTTAGGCGTCCTGTTAGAGGCAGGGTAGCGCTAGTCTTCACGAAGGGAAGTGGAGCAACTCCTAGGCCTGTAAAGGACGTCAGCTAGGGAATCAAGTACGTAGGTTTCTGCGGGAGCCAAGAGACGTAGGAGCACATTGGTAGCTGAGTTGCTTGTAGGGCGAATTCAGTCTCGATACATTACAGTCTGAAGTCTGAGAGTAGGCTAGCGTCTGTATTCGATTAATACTGAGGGTATTCACATCTGGACGAGGTCCCGGGGTTTTTCTGTTAGGTTTGCAATTTCCTCGTTAACAAAATTTTGGTGTTTTGCATTACTTTTCCCTTCCGCATCAGTATAATTGAAGTAATTGCAAGTTTGTTGATTCATAACCTTTGAGTGAATCCATCTCTATTGAGATCTACAAGAACCACGTTCTTGTTAGGGTTCGTTTCTCTGAACTATACTCAGGTTGTTGTTTGAATATTGATTTGTGAGATCGTTCAAACAACTGTAATCAACTAGCTTCACGAAAACTAAAAGTTGGTGGTGTATCTCGGTATCCCCGCTTTTTCACCTACTTTTGATCTTAACAGTGTCATGTTTATTGCTAGACCAGGTGAACGGTTTACCTACAAAACCTAAATCATATAATCCGCATTGTTCTAGGATTTGTATTATCGGAGCAGACGTGGAGCTAGATGATATTGACTTAGTGTTTTTATCCTCACTATTAAATATAAGGTTCAAATCTCCTATCAAAACCCAAAATTTCTTAATAACCTCCCCAAGTTCACTAATATAGTCCCACAACTCTTTCTTTTCTTGTGGATGGTGATCAGAACCATATACACAGGAAAGAAGCCATTCAAATTTGGTTGGATCGTATCTAACTAGGGCATGTATCATATTTTGAGATTTATGAACTATCTCAAAATCAAAACCGTCTTTCCATAGAATAAGTAGACCACCCTTACAGCCAACTGATGGTACAAAATCTTTATTAGGGAACTGCAGGTTTTTTTGCTAATCTGAGAACCTTATCTGAGTTGATTTTAGTTTCAGAAACGAAAATAATGTCCGGATTAAGCTTATTGTAGAGGTATAATAAATGGTCTCTAGTTGTCTTGGCGTTAAAGCCTTGACAATTCCAAGCGATTACCTTCATGTCAACTCTAGAGGAATTATTACCCGGATCAGCACTGTTATAAATATAGCTCTTAGGTGAATGAAAAAGTATTACCTTCCGCAATAAAGATGTAATGACTAAGCAACCAGTAAATATGTGAGAATTATTAGGAGACCAGTTGACAAACTTAAATGCAGGAGGTAATAAATATTAATTAAGCGCTGAAAAAATACAATGACTAAATGATGGGTAATTGTTGCTATGCAGCCAACCTTAAATTATTGGAAACAGTTAATGAAGGAATTACAGCTAAATAAATGCAATGATTAAATGATGAACGTTTACTGCTATGCTGCCAAATTAAATTATGAGAAGCAGTTAACGGAAAACTAGAATTCAAAAAGATTAATTGAGAAAATTTTGTAATGGATTTTGTTATTACCAAAGCTGCAACCTCCCCTTCAGTTCCTGATGAGTTTCCTCTTGCTCCTTCAATCACCAAATCATGATCCATAGCTGCAATCCCCGAAGGTTCCATACCAGCCATACTGGCCTTAGAGTTTGTCCCCTCTATACTATTAGCAATGTTATCAACATTCATTTGGTCCTCATTAGATCCTCTTATTCTTTTTCCACTTCTTACTGCGTTTTTTTCTTTTTGCACAACCTCTTGTTTTTGATGAGCAGCACAAATTAGTTGAACCATCTTCTCTATATCATCAGAAACCTCAACTCTGTATCTTCTTGCTATATATTGATAATGCTCCAAATATCTTTGCTCAGTCATCTCCCTCGACATCATATTATCAGCTATTTCATAACAATTACCCTCATCATGCATGATAACGAACATCTATCACAAAGAGAGTGGGGATGTCTCTCTCAGTGATATTTTTTCCAAACTGGCTTACCAGTAGCAGCTAGCCACCATCCTCCCCTTAACAATGGTTTTCTGAGGTCAACAATAACTCTGGCAGACACCATATTATATCCTCTAGGCATACAGTTCTTAGGGATAGTTAGCACAAGCTTACCTAGTTCAGCACAAGCATCTTCAATGAACTCCTTGTTTTGGTGCTCAAGAAGTAGGTTCTTGATCTTGACTGTCCACTCTTGATAGAAAAACTCCCAATCTGCAAAGGCAATAAAAGTTGTGTACTTTTGGAGATTCAGATGGTATGTGAGAAAGTTCCACGGTCCATTTTCAATCACATCATCAGCATCAGTTTCTGATCTAAACTTGAAGAGAAACAATTTTTTTCCCACAGCTCTCACCTCCTTGTTTCGGTATCTTCCCCACAACCTATTCATTTCCTCTCTGATTCTTCTGGTTTCAATTTCCTCAATGGTCATTATCTTAACAATTAGGCTAAGTCTAATGGGGATTCAACTTCCCTTAAAAAGTTGAATGACACATCAGCAAATTCCCAAACTAAGTCTAATGGGAGTTCTACTTCCGCGGTTAATAATATAGCGTATTCGCGCTACATAATTGAGCGCAGGAGAATATTCGCATATGCGCTACATTATGTAGCGCATGACTTTGACTTTTGTTGACTCGCGCTACATAACTGAGCGCGAGATTAAATCCACAAAAAACTCGCGCAACCCTCCCCTCCCCTCACTTTCTCTTCTTCCTTTTCCTTCCTCCTCCTTTTTTTTCCCTCAAAACCGATTTTCACCCATTTCAATCTCTCAATCCATCAAGTTTTTTTGTAATTCCTTCTAGGGGTTTGAAGAACCGAAGGAGAGCAATCTATTGGTGTTGATTTTGTGGAATTTCATCCACAAAATCGTTTGAGGTGAGTTCTACAAATTTTAGGTCTTTTTTGTTCTTGATTTTAAGTTTTAACTTGTTTTGATCAAATTCATGATTGTGTATTGTTGTATGATTGATATGTAGTGAAACTGTTGCTGTGATTGATCAATTTAAGACAAATTTTTGTGTATTGAAATTGACATGATTTTTGTGTATTGAAATTGAAATTCATGTTTTTTTTTAGTGAAAAAGTATACCAAAATCCATGTTTTTGTGTACTGAAATACCAAAATCCCTGTTTTTGTGTTGATTGAATTTGTTGTGTTAATTTGACGGAGATTGTTGTGTCCTTTTGATTGAAATTGTTGTGTCAATTTGTTTGTTTGTTTTAGATACATGGACTTAACAAAATTAGTGCCGTTGTCCGGGTATGCTTTTGAGGCCAACCATGCATGCAAGGATAGTCCAACAATCAGGCGTAAATACAGTGTTAGGAGTAGCCTTCATTTGATCCAAACGCTTTACCGAATTGTAGTGAATGAAAATGAGAGGGCACAAGAATTATGTGATAAGTGCGGGTTTTCTAGTGTGTTTCAATTTGATTTCTCCAATGCCGATAGAGGCTTAGTGGAAGCCATTGCTGAGAGATGGTGGGAGACCACGCGTAGTTTCCACTTTAAGGATTTTGAGCTTGGCTTACTACCGACAGATTGGTACATGTTGACGGGTATTCCGACTGGCCTCCCGGGAAAAACTAGGGTAGAACTTCCCCGTACTATGGGTCGTATAAGCTACCCTGCCATGGATGACTTATATTTCCAGGGAGTGAAAGCGAGGAATGAAATTGCATTCACCAATCGTGAAGCAGACCCTGATGAAAACTCAAAGAGAGTGGCCAAATGGAATTCTAAGTCTAATATTGTAACCATATCATCCTTGAGGAGATACATTACAATGAGCTAAAGGATTTTCTCAAAACCTTCGAAGTAATATGAAGGATTTTCTTATTAGTTATTCAAGTAATTTAGAAGTCAATGTAATTCCTGTAAGGAATACTCATTCGTAATTTTCCTCCTAAAAAGTGTAACGAACACATTACTCGAATGAGCGGATTTTAGTTTCAATGTAATCCTTTAAATTATTAAGTTAATGAATCTCTTTTTTTTTTAATATGTGGTGCAACTTATCTTTATTTATGATGATTTGGTATAAGAAAAACTCATTTTTGAATAAACATTGTCTGTGGATTGGTGGTGTAACGGGAGTGTGAGGAAAAAATGAGTAGGATGAACAATTATTGATCTGGGTGTAAACCGAGTGTAAAAAAAAAAAGGTCAAACAGACCGGCGCTGAATGATATAGCGTGACATATCAGCGCTTAATCAAAAAGCGCGAAAGTGAATATTCTTAAGAGAATATTCGGTTAGGCGCTTTATTATTCAGCGCGGATACACTTTTTTGGCGCTACCTTATTGAGCGCCTAAGTAGCATTTCAACTTCTACTTCCCTTAAATAAGGGAAGTAGAAGTTGAAGTGGGGAGAAACTGGGGTTTAGGCCACGCTTTTAAGGGAAGTTGAATCCCCATTAGACTTAGCCTTAAAGTAAAGCTCCAGTCTTCAGTTGAGTTTCCAAAGCTCTTGTAGAGCCAACTGTCCTTCTGATCAGTCTGGCACTCATCTCTCTAATATTAGCTCTCTGCATATGGTTTTTGATATTGGAGATGTTGTTACTTGGTGTTGCAAACATATTCGTTTCAGCAGTACAGATCGGGTTCTTCTTTTTTGATCTTGGGTATAAGGTGAAATAGGGTTTGCCAGAGCACGACTTTATATCTATTGGTTGGGTATAAAATTCAGTTTCATAAGATATGCTAGAATCTCTGAGAATATTGAGAAGAAGATCATACAAATATTTTTGACCTACGATAGAAAAATCTGTTGATATTCTTTCTATAATAGTGCAACACGTGCAAAAACTCTTATTATGGATATAAGATAATAGAGGGGTGTCAAGATAATTAGGGTTTGGTTGACTCAGTATTTGTTTGTTCAGGACTAAAGGAAACAAAATGGCGAATATATTTCCTTTACTGGAAATACGGACTGAAAAGAGCGGACTTTGAGGAGTTTGAATTTTGAATTTTAAATTTTTGGCCCTCTATGGACTGCACCGATTCAACTCGTTGTAATTGTTGCTCATCAACAATGACTTCCTTGATCTGATAGTAGACGATCTCATTGTAAAAGATGATGTTGAGACTGTTTTCATAAACATGAAAAGAAGGGACAGACGTTTCCATACTGTTAAGAACCAACCGGGGACAGTTGGTGTGCAATACTGCTAAAAATGGCATAGCCATAAGAAATATTAAAAAAATGAAGCGATAAAGATCATGCTGAATGCAAGAGGAATACTCTGAAGATTCATCTTATTGGCATCTGAAGAGGAGGCTGCAATACAAACTTAGAAAATCATGAGAAACTTTTCATTAACAAAATCGTTCATAACTCAGGAACATAAAAATAAAGTGAAAAGACTGAAAATAAACTAAGAAACAGATCTAGGGATTGTAAATAAGTAATTAAACAAAGAATAAGATGCAAAAGTAGTATGATTTTAATGAATAATCATGAAAAAATGATGAAAATCAAACCGAATTTTGGTTCGGGGTTAACTCATTGGTCGCTCAACCCTCAGAGCTACAAAACTCGCCGAATTGCACAAAAATACCCAAAATTTGGGTGTGTCTTCCAAAAATATACCTTCTAAAAATTAATATAAAAAAGTACCCATGTCTACCGATTTTAGCCCTCAAAGTCTACACCCTAAGTACAAATTTTTGTGGTCAACCAAAATTGACCACGATGATTAAGGTCTACACATTTGTATCCGAAGTCTAGACCTTACGAAAAGTTTATTTTTAGAATCGCCAAAGTGTAGACTTTGTGTTTATCATAGTCTAGACTTTATAAAAAATGCTATTTTTGGAATTTCAAAAGTGCAGACCTTTACTTCCCAAGGTGTAGACCCTAAATTAAGGGTCGCCACATAGGCACCATGTAGATTAAGAATGGTCTAGACCGCCAATATTAGAGTAGAATGGTCTACACCTCAATACCAAGGTCTGGACCATCAACCCTATAGTCTACACCTTTGAATCCATAGTCTAGACCCTGATGGCATTTCTGTAAAAATAATAGGGTCAAAGTCTATAGTAGTCATCAAAGTGTAGTTTTATGTATTAAATTTTAGAAGGTATATTTTTGGTAGAACTCTTTGAAAATGTGCTATTTTTGTTGATTTCTGGTACAAAACTCTCTTTCCTCTTTTCTCTTTTTTTCATAGTTGTGTTCTTTTCTAAGAGCAAGTTATGGTGCAACTCTATTGGCTGGAATCTTGCAAATCCGAGAAGAGAAAAAAAACTAACCATTATGGTTCTTGGCTATACTTAGGCAGATACTACCTGCTAGCTACTAAAATCCCATACATATACATTCAGTGATTAAAAACTATTAAACAAAAAGTGGATACTGAGTACTCGTCTAAGGCGAAAATCATCCAGAAAATTGTTGTTGACCATGGTGCTTGAAACATTTAGGAGGATACTAAGTGTTTGCCTAATTAGTGTTGAATATTCGAATAAAATTATACAAATTTTGGCGGAAGCCACGACTTTTTATTTTTTTTTCTCGGCTAAAATGTAGTGACTTGCCACAGTCAAACCTAGCCACGACAACTTTTTTTTCTCTCGGCTGAAATGCAACGAAATTTGCTACATTCTAGCAAAACACTAAACCATATTGCTTACTTTAAGAACTAACCATTATGATATGTAAAGCAAGACGATAGGATTGAAAGCAAACAAGTTGCGGGAGATACGAAGAGAGCTTAAGTTTCGTAAGAAGCTTAATATAATCTGATTCTAATAAAAAAGCTCAATAAAAAAGCAAATAAGATGTATGATATGATAATAATAAGAGATGTAAGATCTAAACAATAGACCTGGCCTATATATAGGCTCACAATAACCGACTAACAATACAAAGGAAATCTACTTAAACTAGGAAAGCAAAGGAGTCTTATAAAATAAGAACTACTTGATTAAGAGTAGAATTAAATAAGGAAAGCAAAATTAGGAAGTGCAGTACGAAAGATGTACTACATCAGTCCACCATTTTTGAAAAGAACTCGACCTCGAGTTCGTATTGCAAAAATTCATCGACTCCATTAGAATTCTCCATCTGAGTCTTCGGTCTCCGACGTATCGTCTAGCTTCTTGAGTATTATCAAATAACGTCTCAACTGAACATTCTTTCGCTTTGACGTCAGCAATAACATTGTGCTTCTCGATCAACACTGAGTTGAATATACCAAAATTGTTGTATGTAATGACCCTCATGTTTAAATTGCTAAATGCCAGAGGTTGTAATGAATGTAGGGCATTAAGGAATACTGCTAGAATTTCCATATTATGTTTCGACCTTCCTCGATCAAAGACAAAAGCCATATCATTAGTGGTGGTAACGATATCAACGTTAATAATCGCAATTGTTATCTTCCCTATTCCAACTTTGAGATCCTGGGTTAATCTTCGAAAATTCTGAATTGCGCATTGAGTAATATCCAAAAAATCGAAGGCAGAAACAAAATTTCCTTTTAAACTGTATGTTCCTCCAAATTTTTATAAAGCCCACATTTCACTACGTCGATGACTACTCTGATTAAATTCCTTGAGATTAGTAGGAAATAATTTAAATTTCCACTTTAAATAATCTCCCATCAATTGCAAGTAAGCAAAGGAAAACGCAAAAGAAATATTCATAATGGAATAATCATGATTACTAACCAATTTGTCGTGGACAGACACTTTGAGAATCTTGTGCTTACCACTTCCCCTTAGTAATCGCACTGGGATCATATGTTTAAAAACATCACAACATCCAATCATGATTCTTGTAATATACTTAAAGCTTTCCATAAGAATAGTTTTCTTCCAAATATTTTCGAGACTTTGTAAAACTTCAAGTAGGTCTCTAACTTTGTATCTCGATTCATCCTCAACTACCACCAGATTGTCGCAGTTAAATATGTGAAGTTTCTCCAACTGTTGAATAACAATCACAACGGCTAAAGTGAAGTTTCTCCAATTGAAGTTTCTCACAATGGTTGTTTGTGAGAATTTAGAACAACTATTCACTACCATTGCTTTCAAGTTGTCACCATTGATAAGGAGAATCAGGGCCTTTAATTTCCTTGCAGCATCAGTGCAGGTCGGTGAAAATCTCCCGGTGCTTGGGTCATCAATACCATCTAAAATTGTGTATACATGTCAATGATAGAGCTGTCATGGTACTGTCAAGAATACTTTTTCTTTGTGACATTCTTACAAACATCATGTCATCGTCAAGAAATTCAGCATCAATAATAATCAAATCTGCTATTGAAACTAGAAATCCAGAATCTGAAGTATACCCAAGTCTAGGAACCAATTGAAAAATTAGAGTTTCACCAGAACTTGATGATACAGCATCACACTTCCACGATCAAAGAAACGAATGTGAACCACACAGAGATAAAAGCACCTTTTACCTGGTATCTTGCCATTTAGAATGATTGATAAAAATGACTTGTTATCCAACTGAAGAAACAACATAGTTGCATCAGTATTTGTGCTACAATGACCATATCAGCAATACCCATGCGCATTTGAGTGAACCCTTTATTTCTTTTGAAAGTCATGTAGAGGTTCGATACTTCAGTACATCGAGGAATAGGTTTGACACATGGATGGAAATCATAACCGTGAGGATCTTCCCATAGTCGAGCTCCTCGCAAATGTTGTTGTAATGACTTCATGGAAAAGAATGCATGCTTGTCCATTATTACATCCCAATTTTCCTGCAGCTATTCTCCTTTTTAAATTAACAGGAGAAATTGAATTTTTAGGGGATGGGTGTGCATATAAACTTCTTGGTTGTCCAGTATCAAAATGTAGCTGAATTGAATTATTGGCCAACTCAACTATTGTCTTCCCGGTAGCAACCATGTGAACATTCATGTAACTGGTAAGACCTGAACTAATGGTTGCTCCAGATTCATAAAACCCAAGAGAAACATTCGAACATTCCTTGATAAGATCTTCTTCTTTAGGAAAATAATTTTCTTATTCTTTTAAAGAAGTGGATTTTATATTCTCTTTGTCGCCAAGATTAATATTAATAACTGGAGTTGATGTAAGGGACACAATATCAGTCTTAACAGATGACGAATCTTATATATTCTCGTTTTCACAGGAAAGTGCTTCATCTTTTTGAGAAACCAATTCTCCAAACTCCTTTTGTTCTTGTAGACAGGTAGTTTTCATTTTCTCCTCGACAACAGGACAGTCATCGAAGGTTGGAGTTATTGGAGATGATAATTCATGCGTATCTTCATAAAAAGGAATTAATCTCTTCTTTTTTCCATCATGGTAGGAGGTGTTAATACCAAAATATCGACGACCACGTGTCACTTACCTAGGACCTGGGGCACGATATAAAAAAGAAGACGAAGTACTAAATCCATCTTCCATGCGCTTTACCCCATCACGAGGAGTGATGGAAACCGAGGGTCATGATGCACCTAGTCGAGGTAGGCATGAGCATAGAGGACGTGTGTTGAAGTTGTTACCTCTCAATCCTATACCGCGACAGAAGGATAGGGAGACGTGTCGATCACCAAGTGGATACCCATGCGGTGATGAGTAACCAAAGGGATAAGAACCAGTGCATCAAGGACATCGAAGAAACTGGACAACGAAGATAGATTCTGCTAAGGAGGTGTCGATTCAGGAGTGGGCAACCAAGGCGGTGCAGGAAGTCCAGCTGTTGGCAAGGGACATCAAATGTTAGAAGGTACCAAGTGTAGTAAAAACCAATTACCTCCATAAACTGCTATAAATACCCCACTCCATTGTGAAATGAGGGGGTCGAGGAAATTTAGAAGGATAAGTTGAGGAAACGCTCACTATCTTTTAGTTCACCAAGAATGTTGCAATCTAGAATAGTATGAATATGAGTATGAGTTATAGTTTTCCCCGAGGACGTAGGCACACGACGTGCTGAACCTCGTTACATTAATGCATCATTTATTATTCCAGTGTTAATCACTCCATGTGATTCAATCTCTCCCATATAGAGATTTTCTGATTACTCGGCTCCCAAATCTACGATGAACTCCTCAGACTTCCTATCTTATCCGTAAATAGCACTGGGAATGAGAGTTGTTGTGTGATTACGATTTATTTTTTTTGGTAAAAAACTTCATTTCATTACTCAGAAGAAGGAATACAGTTTATGTCTTTGCTCAGTTGAGATGTAATCCAAGGAGAAAAGTTACAGTATACTTCTAAAGAAGATTTATCGACTCTAGTGTGCTTAGCTATAGCGTCTGCAGCACCATTTGCGTCTCTAACAACCAATGAAAATTGACATAACTTGAAGTTTTTGATCAGGGATTTGATTGCATGGATATAATGCATATTCTCCCATCTCACAGACTCACTATTTAATATAATAGACTCTATAACATTCTTCGCATCTGACTCGAATGATTTGCTCTAGCTGCTGGTATCTCACCCAAATGAATGCCTCCTTAACTGCGCAGCATTCAGTTTCCTCTGGGTCTAGACTGTAGCTTTTCCATTGCCCTTTGACGCCCCTGCATGCCCTTGCACAATCACGAACCACAATGCCAGAACCACATTCATTAGGGTCAGGATCAAAAGATGCATCCACATTAAGTTTGTACACATTAACAGGAGGTGTAGTCCATCTATTAATAACAGACCTATAAGTGGTGCTAACTGAACTAGATGATGCATTGTTTGTACTAAGTAGATTCTCTAAATGATTTTGTATGCGCAATGCAATATTAATAGGGTTTAGAGACTTCCCTTGAAAGACATTTTCACATCTTTCCTTCCATAGAATCCAACTGCCAATTAACAGGGTTGAGCTTAGCTTCCAGTGTTCATATGAAGTTAAGTTATCCGGCTTTATGAACCAAGAAATAGCCCATTCTCTAATTGATGAAATAGCAGTACTGACTGCTTTAATGTTCACACCCAACTTCAACCATGTCGCTTTAGCTTGAGGACAAGTGACCAAGATATGGAACATAGTTTCTTCTGGATGTTTGCAGCAGTTGCAATGAGTTTTTATGCCTCTTTTGTATTTAGCCAACCTCATACGCGTCGAGTGTATGTCTTTGAGACATTTCCAGGCAAACATCTTTACCCTATGCGGCATCTTACATTTCCATAATTCCTTCCAAACCTCTTTTGGTACAGGGTCTGTGTAGTGTTGGTTATACTTGTCTGCACAGATAGCATTGTAGGCACTTTTGACAGTGAATTTTCCATCTCTAGCTGGCTTCCAAACGAGTACATCTTCCTCTTCAAGTGTGATTGGTATATCGCTGATCTTGTTGACTATCTCTTGAGTGAAGAGTGCAGATAGAAGCTCCATATTCCAAGTGTTTGTATCTGGAATCATAAGTTCATACACACAAATCAGCTGATGATGACCTGCCTCACTTGGTATTAGTGTCTCCTCCATGCCTCTTATCCACTTGTCATACCAAATCTTAGTTGTTCTTCCATTGTTGATTACCTTGAAAGAATACTTCTGAAGTATGCTCCTTCCAGTTTCAATGCCCTGCCACACCCATGATGCTTTATCTTTTTCTTCTGTATCATGTATGAACTCTTTGTCTCTAAAATACTTGCTCTTAAGAATCAGAACTGAAAAAGAAGGGGTACCGAAATACTACCAACTTTTCGTTTTGGCTCGTGAGTCTTATGGTAAAAGTCTGGACGATCTCAAAAATCAATATCCAAACCTCTAACTGGAGTAATTTCAACAGTTAGGCAATAACGTACTACTTGGTGCTTTAATTATAAATCAGAGTTATAATGCGGAAAGTAAAAGCACACAAGACACCAAACGTTTTTTAACGAGGAAACTGCCTTGCAGACAAACCTCGGGACCTCGTCCAGTTTTGAACACCGCCCAGTACAAACTGACTACAAACACTAGCCTAGTATAAGACTTCGGTCTGGGATGTAGCAGAGACCAAATCAAGCCCTCCAAGCGAATTGGCTACTGTCGCCTTCCTTACGTCTCTGGATCCCCCACAGATCGTCACGCACTTGATTCCCCTAGCTGACGTCCGTTACAGGCCTAGGAGTTGCTTTGACCGCTGTCAAAGGCTTGTGTCAGCAATACTGGGTTTTAAACCAAACTGTTGACTTATGGTGTAACTGTCCTCTATCAGTTTACCATAAACAAGATGACTTCCTTCGGATTGCTAGATCCAGGTCATACGGAAATCTACTTCTTGAATCAGGGCTGACACGCAAACCAAGTAAGCAATGCCCAATTCAAATCTACCTCAGTTATAAACGAAGAACCACTTAAGGAACTTATATAACTGGAGCCAACTAGGTCTTACAACACCGAGTGCAGCCGTGCGTTGCTACCTTTCCAACCTTGTTGAGTAACGTATCAGTTCTTGAATAGCCGTATATCAGAAGAGACGGACTTTAGAATAGACAAGAACGTGATCAGGTTACCAAGGTTACAGGTTAATCCGATTTCAACCAAAGATGGTTTCAATCTCCTACCTGTGCTTCCCAACTCTCTAAGGAAGTCTTTATAGTCGTAGGGAGTTCCCAGAGGAGCTGCAACCTATAGAGGATGATTATACCACAACAAGCGTTCACCGAAGTGAAAAGAGTTTACGTTACCTTCCCTAAGGACCTTCACGTATGCTTGATGCTTGCGGTATCTGTCCGTAGACACCTCTATTTATAGCTCTCAATAAGATAGGTTGCTTTGGAATTAAGCAATCAATTACTTGTCCCACAAGTTAAGGAAACCCTAAACTTGCCAACCAAGTAATAGAGATTAATCTCAATTGGAATTCTTTTTAGAATTATCTGCCAAGTGTTTTGTTGGCTCAAAGACACTTCAAGATAGAAATCCAACAGACCAGAGATAATCTTATCTTATTGACTCATTGAGGATCGTTAGATGGAACACAAAAGGTATTTATGTTTTACACAAGTCCATCTAAGAGATAAAGGAGTTTGGAATTTGACTCAGAGTGAAATTCTAAAAGAATATACTCTAAATTCGACAACCAGTGAAATATCCACGTAAGGTTCACGTACTGGTTCGTGAACAAATAGACATTTCGAACTCAGGAGAATTTCCGAGTCTGGTACGCAAACCGGTTCGGGAACCGTCTGCTGGTCAAATTTGGTCAAATCTGGATTCCGCTGGAAGTACTGGGCTGAGCCAGAACTTAGACGTGAGAACGTCCTCAGCTGTGATCCACAGGCTCTTTGCTCAAGAGTACTCCTTTAGATTCATCCATATCCAACTTAACAGTTTGCAAGCAAACCATTGTAATGGACATATGGTGTCGAATCTATCTCATGCATTCTTGATTCACAGTATTCGTGGGATCAAATACTGGTCATGACATAAAGCCATGTTACACAAGAACACGATCTCAATCGCTACATTACTACTAAAGTAGTCGACTATATTTCGAAAGAATAGAGAAAGTAGAAATAGAAGAATATCCATAAAGTCATAACTCCTACTAACCTTTTGTCGATGAAGAATAATTGATGTCTTCTTTGTCTTCACAGTCTTCGTCTTCAAGGTCTCTACTACTCTGTCTATATCCCATTTCCGAAATCTAAACTCTAGTAGGCTAAATCAAGAATTGAATTTTGACACCTAAAACTGACAACTAGCTTGACATACCAACGCTAGTGGGTTTGACCGGACAATGCCCTAACAAGAACCCATAAGTTGTTTGGACTCTCCTGAATTCTCCATGCTATCTTAGTTAGAAGTGCATGATTTAACACCTCAAGATCTCTGAATGCAAGTCCTCCCAAATTCTTAGGTTTGCAAAGATTACTCCACCCAATATGGTTTATACCTCTGTTTGATGTGTATCCCCAGAAGAACTTCCTTTACATTGTGTCTAGTTTGCCAAGAAGAGTTGTAGGAATTTTGAATGTGCCCATTTGATATGATGGAGTGGTATTGAGTATTGTTTTAACCATAGTAGATCTTGATGCTTGATTCATCTGTTCGGATTGCCAAGTAGCTAAACGTCTTTCAAATGCTTGTTGTATGTCAGAGAAGGCTTTTTGCTTCGACTTGCCTATGAGTAGAGGTGAGCCAAGATACTTTTCTTTGCTATTCATGTAAGAAACGCCAAGTATGTCTCTGTAGACATCACATCTTTCCTTGCACATGTTTTTGCTGAAGAACACTGCTGACTTCTCCATATTTATTGCCTGACCCGATAGCTTGCTGAAATTTTGCATCACTCGAAGGAGTTCCTGAATAATGATTTCATTGGCTTGTGTGAAAATAAGTAAATCATCTGCAAAGAGTAGATGATTTATGGCTGGGGCACCTCTAGCTGGAGAGATCCCTTTAATAGTTTTTGAGTGATGAGCTGCCATCAATTGTCTAGAGAGAAACTCCATGAGTGTGATTACGATTATTAAGGTCGTTATGATGCTCACATAGGATAAACAACAGACTTCGTTCTGTATCCTTCCACGGTGGGTTAGTATAGTTGAATGCGCCTAACTAAGTTTTAAATACCTCTAGTTGATATCATTCACCCTCGTAGATATTCCGAGGTGTTGCAGTACTAAGGCCACTTATCTAACCATGTTTACTGTTACTCCACTCATTTTTAGTTGATGTATGATATGGGAAAATTAGTATCAACAGTTTGGCGCTAGAAACAGGGACCAGTGTCCTTGTATAATCACGGTAACGAAGTTTTCAGTGTATTTTTCAGCTTTTATTTTGTTATTCTCGGTATTTCAGGTCATTTGAAAGTCACCAAGTAATCTTTGTTTTTCGATAAGTTAAACATTTTTGGAAAACCGGATCTGTACCCTGAGGGACTCACACCACTTTTTAGCGGATAAAAGTGACCCTAAGGGGAGAAAATTTCTTAACCTGAAAAGTAACAAGGGAAAAAGAAGGCAAACCGAGTCACCTGTAGAGTTTTTCGTTCAATAAAGAAAGGATTTGTTTTTAAACGTTTTCAGCAGATTTTGTCGTAGAATCCCAAGTGGATTCTCTTTTCCGTTTCTTAAAAGACGAACAAAACTTTACTTTCTAACACGTACGGCAGTACGAGGAAACATTTCCTCCTTAGGCATCGTAAATTTCAGGGGTGTAGCAGAGATCTCATAAGGCGAAGAACATGCACGAAAATCAAGAAGCATAAAGGCAAGAGCGTTGAGGAAAACGAGGCGTCTCTGGAAGAAATCCAAGGACGCGAAAGAAGAAAGACCAAAGACGAGCGGATGGATCAGATGAAAGCTTTAAGCCAAGAAGGATGTCCGAGGTACGGAGATATGATTTTGGAGATGAGCAATCCACGAGAACACTTGGAGGAACGAAGGAATGACGGACGCTACTCCGTTAACGAAGAAAGCAGCCAGGAAATGAAAGTCGGGAGCGAAGAAAAGGTAATACCCCAAAAGAAGCACGAAAGAATCCATAATATTATAAGCCAGGCGGAGGAAAGATGCTCAGGAGACGTGCATTGCATAAAATTTGATATGAGCAAGGTCTCGGTATTCACCCTGGAGGTAAAAATCCATCGGGATACCAACGAAGGAGAGTTGATTGTGATTCAAGAAAGAAGCCAAGCCCGAAAGGGGAAGGAGAAGGATGCACCATCCAACAGCTGCAAAGTCAACATGAAAATGAAGAACAGGCGGACTGCAGAGAAGCGCCGGCCAGGGATAACGACGAAGAAGTGCAAAAGGGAAAAGAACAGAGCAGGCACCGACGACAAGAGAAGGACAACTGAAGCATCATATACGGTTCTCTCACTGAAACCATCGGAGATATTACGAAAAGAAGGTAGTAGAAGCGACTTTGCTTACCCATCCACAAGGGGAAAGCAAAAGGAGGAGAAAGCATGTCACAAAGATCGTTACGAATATCACCAAACGCAGGGGCACGACACTGACCACCGTCATCACCTACGTGGCACCATTGAGGGATACATAGGTCGAGGAGAATTTGGCCAGTATGTGACTATACCGCGGAGATATTTTGTCCAAAGCACGGGCGAAAGCTATCATGAAACATGAGACGACAGGATAAACTTATCCGCACCGAAGGATGCGGAGCACGAAGAAGATCAAACTAGTTCGGCGCCACTAGTCGTGACGATGATGATCCATGAGCGGAGCACCACAAAGGTGCTTATCGACGAAGGAAGCGGCGCGCAATGTCCGGTTTTACGAACAATTCCTACAAATGGGACTCAGGGACGAGCATATGGGCCCGACAATGGAATATATCCATGATGCCTATGGAATGACAATGGCGCCCAAATGAGAAATAACATTGCAGGTGGAGATAGGGCCTGTAAAAACCGAAACAAATTTCATTGTTATTGATTCACTAACCCCGTACCATGCAGTGTTGGGGGAAAGGTGGATCCACGAAATTGGTGGAAAAGTATCGAAATGCCGACATAAAATGAAATTCCCGACGGCATATGGAGAAATGCAAATTTGGAGAGAAACTTTGTTTTAATGCAGGAAGGAAAAAGGAGCTTACAAGAAGTAAAAGGAGCCGGCAGCACGAAGGGCAACATGAATAATAAGAAGACAATGATAAGGAGATTAAAGCTACAACAAAGGGAGATACCACGCGGATACGAAGACGGCTGCAGACCTTAAACACTCAGACTACAATAATAGACATTTTTTAGGGGTGATTGCAACACCATACAAAAGAAATAGCAAGAAGCGCAACAGAACAATTTCCATAGACAAGGAGCATACCTGCCGTACACAGGTCAACTGTAGGATCCTCGTACAAGGAAATTAGGCGAAAAGTAAGAATCCCGATGATAGAGATACTCACACGTCGTAAACTGCGGGAAAGCCTATTTTCCGAACTGCTATCCTAGATCCCCTCTGGCCAAGGGTGGTCGACAGATAGGGCCAGTCCAAGAAAACATGGGTAAACACACTTACCTGAGAGGAGTAAAATCCTATCAATTTTGGGTAAACACACTTACCCAGTGATAATCGCACTTATCTCAGGGTTAAAACAGTAGCCTTAAGCTGTGGAGAACATTCAAAAATACCAAGATACTGAAACAGACAAGTTATATAAAGAAGAAGAATGTCCAGGTGAGCGAGGCCAGTCACCCACACGCAAGAAAAGTTCAAACAGAAAGGAACTGAGCCATCTCCGCCCTATCAACAAAAATCCAGGTATCCACGGTAACAGTCAAGTAGGAAAAACAAGTCAGAGACGAGGCCACCCTCGTCCCAAAGAGAGAAAGATAGATACAAGTGAACGAGGCCATCCTCGTCACCATCAGTCAGAGTAAAAAGAAGAAAAATCATACATCACGTACTTCAGCGCGGGAAGCTTTAACCCAAGAGCTGGGTACAAGGTATTGAAATGGTTCTCGGCAGCCACAAAAGTATTATTAATAAAGTCGGTGGACTCATGAGCATACTGGCGAACCCAATGCTCTGCACGGGCAACTGCTTGTTCATTCATGCTAGCTTCAAGGGCCTTAAGTTCTTCACGAAGTTGGTTAGATTCGCTCACCAAGGATGTTTCACGAGTACCAAAGGAAGCAATGGTGGCATTTCTCTCAGTGACCAAGCCTTCAGCCGTTACAACCCTCTGGGTGAGATCACCCACTTGAGACCGCAACTTATGAAGTTGCTCTTCCAGACCTGCAAGCAGAGATAGAAAGATGTTATGAGAACTCAATCAAAGAGAAAAGGGAGAACAAGAAGACAATTATAACACATGCCCTAAGCTACCTTCGGCATGACTCTGGGATAACTCAAGATTATGCTCGGCATCAATACGTTGGGAATCAACCCGGGAGAATCTTCGGATAATTGATCATATTATTTTCTAAGGTGTTTATCGAAGATTGAAGCGATTCAACCTCAGTTTTCAAAGAACGATTAGCTATATCAAGGTTATGCACCCTTTCAGAGAATTCCCTAACAGCAGAAACCGAAGCACTGACAGGCCGAGAAGATGAAGAGCCAGCCTCACCCACTTTCTTTTCCTATTCTTTCACCTTGTGATACAATAAATTCCTCTCTGCAACGTCTTTCGCCCATATATCCCGTAAATTCTCCAAATCTTGTCGGGCATCAACATTTCTTTTCTCTTGAAGAACAACACGTTGTTCCATTGTACTAATATCCCCTCTCAGTTTCGCAATAAGCTCATCTTTTGAACTCAAAGAGGCCCGAAGATTATCCATCTCTGCCACCATGTCAGCAGTATGAGAACGGGAAGTCTCCAGCTCGGTTTCAAGACCGCGATTAATGTCTAAGTGCCTATCTATCCTTATCTCAGCATACCAAAAGTCACGACGGAATCTATCGCTTTCAACACGAAAGTCTTCAAAGAAGAGAATAAGAAAGAGGAGACGAGAACGAATATTCAATCCCCATACAAGCAAAGGCAGAGAAATACAAACAGAAAAAGAAAGAGACCAAGCTTACCCGTAGATTTTTCCATCTCCTGGGTTAGTGCGGAGTCAGCCGAGGTTCGGGCTTTTTGGGCAATTTCCTTGTCAGCTTGGGCGTCACTCAAGTTCTTCTTCAAATCTGCCAGCTCCTTCTCCAACTCAGTCACCCTCGAAGACGGAGTATTACCTTGTTGGGAGTATTGCAACTTGTTGAACTTCTTAACAACGCTTTCACGGTCAGAAACAATTTGAGTAGCATAAGCTTCAAGTTGAGCACACTTAGCTGGATAAAACTTCAACAGTAGGGCGGCACTCTGCACATATTGAGACAACTGCGGGCAAAAAAGAAAGTGGTAAGACACAAGTTCAGGGAACAAAGAAGAATCACGTCAACATCAACAATGAAAGAAGCTTACCGCATACAAGTTCAACTCCGGGAGGGAGCCAGAGAACTGTTGCACTATTTCCCGGGTCTTCTCCAACGTAGGTACTTGACCAACAACAAGGAGATGAGAAGGGTCCAAAAAGCAATCCTGCATCTTTGCCACTTGAGACCCCAAGGTCTTCTCCAACTGCGATCTCTCCTCGGGACTCACCAACAATGCATTCAAAGTGGAAACATGCGACGAAGGTCTCAAACAACGTGCAAACAATACCTCGTCGGACTCCATCAGAAGCGGGGATTTACCAGCCGAAGACACCGCCGGAGGGGCATGAGGAATTATCTTGAACAACGGAGAAACACTCAAACCACCACTAAAGGGAGCAATGGGAATGGCAAATGAGGTACTTGTACTCAACAACGGAGAAATGCCAATTGTACCCTTGCGGGTAGAACTCGTCCAATCTAAACGAGGAAGGTCGGGCAGCGGAGAACCAAACAACGAAGTACCTACCGCACCATAAGACGAAGCAGACATACGAGCCAACGGAGTATGCTGCAGAGGACTACTCATACTTCCATCAACTTTACTTTTCTTCTTCTCATTCACAGAGGTTAAGTCAATAGGCTGATCAACATTACCCAAACCAGTACCAACAAGAGCATCACCACTACCCACAACACTGCCATCATTTTTCCGCTTCCTGGAATTAACATCAACATATATATCACCACCATAGGAAAACTTGGACGATGCACTTTCATCATCATCATCACTATCATTTTCGTCTTCTCCTTCCAAAACGACACTAATCCTTTTCCCCTTGCCAGTGTCATCACCAAGGTCATCCTCCAACACCTCGTTGGGAGGACTACCATCAGTACTTTGCTCTTCTTCTTCACCATACTTCTTCTTCAGAGAACGCTTCGTCGGCTACAGAAACATGCACTTTTATCAAAACTATGGCTTCGAGGGGAAAGGACAGAGAAATACAAAAAATATCAAAATCCATACCTTTGACAACGAAGCAGAACCATCTTCTTTCCCCGAGGTAGATACATCGCCCTTTCCAGCTTTAGCCTTCCTTTTTCTAGGCACAGTAGCAGACTCCTTGTTAAACATCCAAGCAATGAAGTTGCGATACTGCGGAGGAAGCTCAGACAAAAGCCTCGGCACTCTATTCCCCGAAGCATCAATCTTAAAACCAGCAAACCAAGGGCCAACAACTTTCAGAGGAGTTTGCATCCACCTTCGGTCATGATCAAGACAAATTCTTTCTTCCATTGGGAAGATATCTTTAGTACCAGGAATCTTGGTACGATTAACATCATCACAGTCCGGCAGCAACAAAGGGATTTTCGGAGTTCTAAGACGACGAGGGCCAACACACCACGACAAATAATTCGTGGCTTGAATAGCATCACCCCACTTTGCATTAAAATTGGCAGGAGTATAACGCGAAGGATCGTCATTAACAGGAGGATCGAAAGGATTATAATAGCTTATCCTTGATTTACCTTTGCTACGAAGCCAGCACTCATGAAGAAGTCTAAGGAAGTTTCCACTGTATTGAAAGATTCCTCGAATAAAGATATTTGAGGGAACTTAGGGGTTCGACATCACATCAAAATAAAAAGGATCGTCAGAGTTGAACAGAGGAAGAACCAAACCAGCAGCAAGTTGAACAACCGTAATGAGAAGGGTGTTCTCATCAAAGGGGAAACTGGAAACCATATGCTTGGTCAGAACGTCTGTTTCTCCGTAGTATTCAATCTCAAAACCATCGAGAGAGTAGGTACTTTTGATCTTCTCGAGATGTATGTGACGATAACTCTCTGTGGACGAAGGTTGAAGCCTTGATACTTAGTAGTGGGGGGTACTAGTATCAATCACTTCAACCGAGGTTGTTGGGGACGAAGTCTCTGATTTAGACTTCGAAGCCTTGGATTTTTTTCTCATCATGATCCTGAGAAGACAAAAGAAAAGATAAAGATGCAGAAAAAAGAAAGAACATACAGGGAAGGCAAAGCAATCGCCATGCAGGGGAAGCAAAACAGATCAACAACAAGCACAATCACTACGGCAAAAGAAAATGAAGCAAACAATCAACAGTAACAGTGATGGCATACGAAGAAGAAGAAGCAATATCATTACAGGAGAAGTCAGAAGAACTACCTGAAGAAGGAAGCCAAAACTGCACCGAACAAAGCAAAATCAAAAGCTAGCCACTAAAACTCGCCGGAAGGAAAGATCATAGGTAAAAGAAGGGAAGTAACCGACAGCAACAGGGGAAAGAAAGTAAGATTTCTTACCAGGGGAAGCAGGAAGAAGAAATAAAGAAGAAGAAGTTAAAACCCAGATCCTCTTTCTAATATTTATAGCCTCGAGGAATGATTAGTAACTGGCGCAAGATACGAGGGGAAGTTTTATACACGATCTAAGATTGAGACCACATAATAAAGACGTGGGAAAGTGGCGGCAGAAAGCGAAGGGTTTTCTTTCATAATTACCCTTGGTAATAACTGAAAGAAAATGGGCAAACTGTTAATACCAAAATATCAACGGCCACGTGTCACTTACCTAGCACCAGGGGCACGATATAAAAAAGAAGACGAAGTACTAAATCCATCTTCCACGCGCTTTACCCTATCACGAGGAGTGATGGAAACCGAGGGTCATGATGCACCTAGTCTGGGTAGGCCTGAGCATGAAGGACGCGCGTTGAAGATGTTACCTCTCAATCCTATACCGCGACATAAGGATAGGGAGACGTGTCGATCACCAAGTGGATACCCAAGCAGTGATGGGTAACCAAAGGGATAAGAACCAGTGCATCAAGGACATCGAAGAAACTGGACAGCGAAGATAGATTCTGCTAAGGAGGTGTCGATTCAGGAGTGGGCAACCAAGGCGGTGCAGGAAGTCCAGCTGTTGGCAAGGGACATCATATGTTAGAAGGTACCAAGTGTAGTAAAAACCAATTACCTCCATAAACTGCTATAAATACCCCACTCCACTGTGAAAGGAGGGGGTCAAGGAAATTTAGAAGGATAAGTTGAGGAAACGCTCACTATCTTTTAGTTCACCAAGAATGTTGTAATCTAGAATAGTATGAATATGAGTATGAGTTATAGTTTTCCCCGAGGACGTAGGCACACGACGTGCTGAACCTCATTATATTGATGCATCATTTATTATTCCAGTGTTAATCACTCCATGTGATTCAATCTCTCCCATATAGAGATTCTCTGATTACTCAGCTCCTAAAACTACGATGAACACCTCAGACTTGCTATCTTAACCGTAAATAGCACTGGGAATGAGAGTTGCTGTGTGATTACGATTATTAGGTCGTTATGATGCTCACATAGGATAAACAGCAGACTCCGTTTTGTATCCTTCCACGGTGGGTTAGTATAGTTGAATGCGCCTAACTAAGTTTTAATTACCTCTAGTTGATATTATTATCCCTCGTGGATATGTCTGAGGTGTTGCAGGACTAAGGCCACTTATCTAACCATGTTTACTGTTACTCCACTCATTTTTAGTTGATGTATGATATGGGAAAATTAGTATCAACAGGAGGAATACATGTTCTCAAAACAATCGTGAACCGCGCGAATATCAAACTACCAAGGTCCTCCAAGAATAAGATAAGTAGTATCCATATTAATTACATCACATAATACTGAATCTGCATACCCAAGAAAAGAAAATTTCACGAGACATTGACATCTAAACTTAACAACTAACTTTACATACCAATGTTGGTAGGTTTGACCGAGCAATGCTCTAACACATTGTACTGTAGTTGGGAGTAATTGAATCTTATTCACTGTCAAATCACTCAACTTTTCATACTAACATGGGATTTGCTTTGTGTGTATGGTCCTCTTTTTCGTGGAGAAATGAATAACTTTTGGGTTAATTTGTCTAACTATGTTAGTTACATTAACTATTTGTATAATTGGATACATACAATTCTATTGTAGTTATGTCTAACAAAGAACGGTGGCAGTCAAAATCAAAATAGTCATAAGAGGGAATTTAAAAGAATGATTCAGGACCATAGGCCATTGATTTTAGATTCGTTGGTTCTGTGGTCACTTGGACTAACTGTGTTATCAACTCCTCCCCTATTTTTGAGAGGTGTGATAGAGTCATTTGCTCTCCTAGCTGGCGGTTGAAATCTCCAAAAGTTGTATTCCATTTGCTAATAATTGGGAACGACCACACTCAAATCCACTTAAACTTGGAGAGAAAAACTGGAGAAGAAACCAAGTTATAGATTTGAGTACTATTGGTCTAAGCGCCATGAGTTTCAAGATATTTCTCAAAAAGTTTGGGATACGGCTACTTATAGTACCATTCAAAAGATAAAACATGTGGATTGCAGTCTTGCTATATGGGAAAGAAGACTTTTGGTCATTTTACAAGATACGTAAAACAAGTTAATCAAGAATTACTATAAACCGAGAAAGTTGCTCATCTAAACTAAGACGATGATTTATGCAAGTTGAGAAGAATTTATGGTAACAATGGAATAAAAGTAATTGGATCCCTAATGTTGATAGAAACACCCAAATTTTGCACATGGGCCTTAAAGCTCAACAACAAGAACTGGACATCTGACTAGAAAACTATATCAAGGCTACTAATTGGTCACTTCTCTGGAATCTTCAAAAGGACTCAATGGGGTAGCAAATCAATGTTGACTTCAATTATGATATCATGCTTTCGAGTGAGGATAATGTTGTCACGGGTGTTGTGCCCTACTCAAGAAGAGATTTGAAGGGTTCTAAAGAAAATGGTGTATCTTAGTTCACAAGACCTGATGGTATGCCAATGTTTTCTCCGCTCTACAAGATATGTTGGGCTAA
>JAJJMA010054143.1:0-11407 GCA_023529015.1 Papaver nudicaule | reverse complement strand
TTTTTTTTTCTGCTATTCATGTGGGGGAGGTGATCACATGGCTTATGAGTGCACAATCAGTCTTTTATCATGCATTGACATTGATCCTTCTTGTAGTGGTAAGACAAAATTACTGACCTCTAGACTACCAACTTCTATTGGGAAGAAATACTACGTATGTGACAAGTATTCCAAGACTAAAATGTATGTTACTAGGATTTTTTGTTTTCGTTGTTAAGAAATTGGTGGGATCGTCTGCCAAATCTATTAAGTTAATTTCATTTTAATTTTTTTAAATATCAATGAATTAAAAAAATTATTACTAATGTCGTATCAAAATACCAAACATCTCTAATTAAATTATATTGCAAAATTCAAAAAAATAGCCGTTGGGGATTGGACGGTCCAGAAAAACTAGTTGTTGGGAGAGTGAGATAGATGGGTAGGATGTGAGGTGTAGAGGGAGTGTGAAAATAAAAAGGTGAAACAAATATTAATATGGAGCGGAAACTGAGTTCCCGTGGAAGGTAGGAGGCGGGGACTGAGAATCTACAGAGATAATCAGCGGAAACTGAATTCCCGTCCAGCGGAGACTGAATTCCCACAGAGGGATCGCATCTGTACTTGGTGCTACATACGTGTAGCACCAACTAGGAAAATCCCAAAAATTCCCTAGATTGTAGAGATATCTTACACCATAATGGGTGATCTAATCTTCCCCACATTATGAAGATTTCTCTACAATCTTGTTTGTACCATATATAAAATGGGTTTATATTCCGGTAGTCAAGCCCGTCTGGCCCATATCCATCTCCACTGACCCAGAAGAAGATTCTAGAAGTTTCCAGAAGTCTTGCAGGCCAAGTTACTTTTAGATGAAGTTTATCTCAAAATTAGAGTTTATCCCACAAATACAACAATATAAATAGAGGGGACCAAAAACCCTAGAAGGATATGTTTTCCAACCCTAAGAAAATCACTGTATACATAAATCAATAAAATATCCCTCTCTATGGGGATTCATCCGTGGAGTAGGCACAACAGTGGCCGAACCACGTTAAATTTTTTTGTCTCCTTTATTTATTTATTTATCCTTATTTTACATCATCATCACAATAATCAATCGTGTTTCGTGTGAGAATTTATTCCCGCACAAACATTGGCGCCGACTAAGGGGATTCGTATAAAAGAATCGTGTTTTTCCATTGAGAAAAGTGATGGCAAAACCTAGAAAAACGTGTACGAATCTTCACAAAAAACTCAATTTTAGGGTTCACAGAAAAGCGTCGCGAAAACAGTAGCAGAAAACGTCGCAAAAAAACGCATTTTAAAGATGGTCGAAACTCACAAAAGAGCAACAATAATAAGTGTTACAGAAAGTGTGGCATAAGCATCTCACTCGTCAGTTGATCTGGTCCACTGATCTGGTTCAACCTCACGTCTAGCCGCACATACACTTACAGATCTGGACAATCTTAATCGTCAGATCTCGTTCAGCCTCACATACAGTTCCTGATCCAGCAGATCCAGAGCGTTCGATCGGTCTAGCCTCCCCTCCAGCAGTGATCCAGTGGTCCTTATCTGCTGCCCAGTCAACATATACGACGTCATCATAGGAGGCCCAGTCATGACAGACACCTCATCATAGGAGGTCCAATCATCACCGCCACCTCATCAAAAGAGGTCCAGTCATCACATCCACCTCATCAAAGGAGGTCCAGTCATCACTGCCACCTCAGTAGAGGTTTCCAGTCATCACTGCCACCTCATCAAAGGAGGTCCAGTCATCACCGCCACCTCAGCAGAGGTTCCAGTCATCGCTGCCGCGTCATCGTCCCGCGTCCAGTCAGCATTGCCACGTCACAATTCTGACCAGTCAGTGCTACATCATCCGGTTCGCGCGCGCAACTTCACAATCTTGTTTCGTCAATATCTCCTTCGTGTCTCATCCGAATTGAGTGATTTTTGGCTCGTTAGAACCGTCTTTTGATTCCCTACAGTATGGAGGAGATGATCGCTCAGACCCTTCAATATTTAGCCTTGCATCACATCGCAAACAACCAAAGCCTCACCTTGCACGTGAGCACTTAAGCCTTGCTTTTATCGCAAACATAAAATCTCGCCTTGCACGTGAGTAGAAAGACTTGTATCAGTGCAAGCACAAAGTCTCGTCTCAACCGCGAGCCCATCAATCGTAGTGTTGGTCCAAAGTCTCGTACTCAACACAAGCAACAGCCAGACAGCCCAAGGGGCCAACGCTTAGCCTTGTTACGTTGCGAGCAAAAAGCCTTACCAAGATTCAAGGTACACTTCAAAAGCCTTGCCTAGCTTCAAGGTACATATACTCAAAGACTCGTTTAGCTCACGAGCATCAGAAGGCCATTACTTGGCAAAAAGTCTCGCCTAGCACGCGAGCAAATTTATTGCAGGTACAGTTGGGGGCGTCCTTGCAACATCACATATGTTTAAAGGTAAGTTTTATTGCAGGTACCGCGCTTGGGGGCGTCTTTGTCTGCGCAACAATGTTCAAGCCACGTTTCAGTTCAACAACAACAACAACTCACACTTGGGGGGCGACTTACGTAATTGGCAGTCGATGCAAAAGGAAAACCACTTTTCTTAACCTCACAACAAGTTGGAGGTTAAGAGAGGGCGATGTTTTTACCATATATAAAATGGGTTTATATTCCGGTAGTCAAGCCCGTCTGGCCCATATCCACCTCCACTGACCCAGAAGAAGATTCTAGAAGTTTCCAGAAGTCTTGCAGGCCAAGTTACTTTTAGATGAAGTTTATCTCAAAATTAGAGTTTATCCCACAAATACAACAATATAAATAGAGGGGACCAAAAACCCTAGAAGGATATGTTTTCCAACCCTAAGAAAATCACTGTATACATAAATCAATAAAATATCCCTCTCTATGGGATTCATCCGTGGAGTAGGCACCACAGTGGCCGAACCACGTTAAATTTTTTTCTCCTTTATTTATTTATTTATCCTTATTTTACATCATCATCACAATAATCAATCATGTTTCGTGTGAGAATTTATTCCCGCACAAACAAATCTAAAGACCATAGTGCTTGCTCTGAGCTTTGAACACCCCTCTCTGCATCCATGAGCTTAACAGATCACGTCTTGGTGTCCACGTGCACTGTTATGGGTGCGTTAAATTCATTGAATTGTGGAGGACATGGTTTGATACTAACTATTTATGGACGAAGCATTGTCATGAATGAATTACGTGCGAGAATTACCACATGCATTATATTTCCTTTCTTGGGGTAGAGAAGGGGTCATTCATTCTCTATTCTAGGCTATCCTCTCCTAATTTGTGTGACACAAGTCAAAACATGCCGTGTTCTGCTGTTACACCATACTTCATTATATGCATTCATTCAAAACTTTTTCAGAGAAATCAAGTTTGAATCGGTATCAAGTCAATTAATTAGGTCAATCAACAATCAAGCATTTAAAGGCTTCTCAACCGTTACCAGCCTTCTTTATAACTGTCTTCTTCGTTCTTCAAGACTTCAATAGCTAATCATTTATTTTTCTTGCAATACCCAATCTCTTGCGTTTTATTACGATAATACCCATCCATAGATGGCTGGCTCAATGAGTCATCTGATATTTGGAGTTGCTCACCACCGAGTCATTTTCAAACCAGGTCCCAGTGTCCTACTTCATTAATAGCCTCGAAATTTATCTTCCACGTTTCATTTTTTTTTCTGATATCATAGATTGATCAACACTCATCAGGAGTTGGTTAACAACCCAACACTGATTTTGTTTTGATTTTGGTTAACTATACTGCCCATAGGCAGCTAAACCTATAGAACTAGCTCACTAAATCTTTTTTTTTAGCCGAGGAATATAGATTAGTGTATTTTTTTTTAATTTAGTTTGGTAAACTATTAGTGATTAAAAATCCATTACCCAAACCAGATAAGTTTAAAATATGTTTAGAAACTACAATATTAGTTAAACAGTCTTCATTTTAAAATATGTTTAGAAATGATGTGCATTTCAGAATTTACTTGTGAGACTGGCAGTTAGACTTTTGTGGTTCGTTTTCCTTCTTAAACAATATATTTATCCTCTTTTGCGGCATTCACGTTTACTACACAAGAAGAAATCATTTTTTTTTTTTGAATTGTAAATGTTATATTAAAGTTGGACCGAAGCCCAATACTTACAAGCCCAGGTAGCTAGGCAAAGAAATAAAAAAAAATTCCCCTACCCTGATGCAAATGATTTTCGAATTCAGGTCACTGGTATCACCACCAATCGACTTTACCACTGTACTACAGTGACATCTGCACAAAAAAAATCATCATAAAATACTTTACTCTTTTATATTTGCCAAAGACTTTTTTCTTTGCTGATATGAAAGTTTAGTAATCGGTTAGCATGCTAAAAGGGTGCTAAGATACACTACAAGAAGTGATTTTTCGATTTAGACAGAGAACCAAATTATTTTTTTTTGACTGAAAAGGGCAAATCAATTGAAAAAGCTTCATGTCAACAAAACAGTGACACAAAGAAGAGTGTTACATGGATAGAGAACCAAATTTCATAATGACTTTCGGAAGTAAAACAATCACCTCTTGCCAGTGATGTAAAAATGCATTTTCTATTATCTCGTGAAAACTAATAGTATTACTTCTGGGAAAGCAGAAGCACTTCCATTTCTAGCTGCGGGTTGGGCTATAAACGGTTGGCCTATAGCCTTATCATACCAGTTATCAGTCATTCAAATAGGTCCACTCTGATTACCATGCCATCCAGTTATTAATCTTTTCAGAACATGCCCAGTGCCGACCAGAACAGGGTATTTAAGGGAGAAAAAATGAGTGACAAAAGATGTGAATAGTGTGAATCCTGCCCGTCACTGGCTGGCGAATTGATTTCTACAGCATCTCTTTTTTTTTAAAACCTTGAAAAGTTTTGTGGAGAAAGAAAACTATATAGACAACAGAGTTTGTTCGGTAGTTGCATCTTCCCATCTCTCCTCTCCCCCCTCTAGAAAACCTCTTTAAATTGCCACCACTTCATCCTTTTCTTCTCCCATAATCTCTCAAACCCTGTCTTCTCTTTCAGTTTCTTTAAGAAGTTTTTTTTCAAAACAACTTCATTTTTCTTTTTCTTTTTTATTTGATTACTTCAAATTAATTTTGATTATACACAAGTATGGATCAAAAGAAAAGAGACCCAGTTTCAGTTTCTGATGGTACAGTTGAATACGACGAATCCAATAAAGCACCAGCGAAGTACTTGCCACTTCCTGATTTTCTCTTATCAGTAAAACTCAAATATGTAAAGTTAGGCTACCATGTTTTGATCTCCAATGCTATGTATCTCATTCTAACACCTCTCTTCATCATCGTATCCGCTCGTGTCACGACGTTAAAATACAACGATTTACTCCAACTCTGGGATCAACTGAGATTCAACCTCGTCTCGGTTATACTATGTTCAGTTCTCATTGTTTTTGTAGCCACACTTTATTTCATGTCTAGGCCACGGAAAATTTACTTGGTAAATTTTGCATGTTACAAGCCAGAACCGGAACGGAAATGTACTCGAGAAATATTCATGGAAAGGTCTAAGATTACCGGTAGTTTCTCCGATGAGAATTTAGCGTTTCAGAAAAAGATTCTTGAGAGATCAGGGTTAGGGCAATCTACGTATTTGCCAGAGGCAATATTACGTGTACCGCCGAATCCGTGCATGGCTGAAGCAAGGAAAGAAGCAGAATTGGTTATGTTTGGTGCAGTAGATGAACTGTTGGAGAAAACTGGTGTTCAGGCCAAAGATATTGGGATTGTTATTGTCAACTGCAGTCTGTTTAATCCAACACCTTCACTTTCAGCCATGATTGTTAATCACTATAAGCTCAGAAGTAATGTTTTGAGTTACAATCTTGGTGGTATGGGTTGTAGTGCTGGACTTATTTCCATTGACCTTGCCAAACAACTCCTTCAGGTTTGTCATATATCTTTCTATTCATTCTTTTGAGTTTTAATTTATTTATTTGATTATCTAAAAAAAAGTTCCAAAGCGCAATTATTTTGTTAGATTTTCTGATATAATTTGATGTTTGTTTGGTACTATAAAATCCAAAATCTAGGAAAAAATCTACTATTTTAAGCCAAACAAACAGCCCTTTGTTTCCTCCATTGGATTTAGTTACCCCAATAAGAAACACCACAAATATCTAGATGAAAGAAACTTCCATCAACGGCTAAAATTTTCATTTGAACAGAAGGTATAAAACGCGTCAAATTTGTTCACTCACTATCCTCACTGATGTGCACACCTACACATGGGTGTCAAAAGAGACCTGGTGGAATAAACGACAAGGATCATGTAGTATTGATTACCCACCTTCAGATCAAATGTTGGCAAGAAAGAAAGTTTGTAATATTGTGTGAAGTCCAATATTTTAACGAAATAACAAAATAACCCGCTTATTGAATTTTTCTCTCATTTTACACATTAAACATCAAAGTTTCCTTTTATCTACTGGAACAGGCAATCCCCAATTCATATGCTCTGGTAGTAAGCATGGAAAACATAACACTCAACTGGTACTTTGGCAACAATCGATCGATGTTAGTCTCCAACTGTCTCTTCCGAATGGGAGGAGCCGCGATTCTTCTCTCGAACAGATCATCTGACCGTCGACGTTCTAAATACCAGCTCATCCACACAGTCCGCACCCACAAAGGGGCTGATGATAGGTCGTTCGGTTGTGTCTTTCAAGAAGAAGATGAAAACAAAAAAGTTGGAGTTTCTCTTTCGAAGGACTTAATGGCCGTTGCTGGTGAAGCTTTAAAAACAAACATTACGACCCTAGGGCCATTAGTGCTGCCCGTATCGGAACAACTTTTATTTTTTGCGACTTTAGTAGGAAGAAAAGTCATGAAAATGAAAATCAAACCATATATACCAGATTTCAAGTTAGCATTTGAACACTTTTGCATTCATGCCGGAGGAAGAGCTGTTTTAGATGAACTCGAAAAAAATCTGGATTTAAGTGAAAGTCATATGGAACCATCAAGAATGACTTTGTACAGATTTGGTAATACTTCTAGTAGTTCATTGTGGTATGAACTTGCTTATTCAGAAGCTAAAGGGAGAATTAAGAAAGGAGATCGAACATGGCAAATTGCGTTTGGGTCAGGGTTCAAGTGTAACAGCGCAGTATGGAGAGCGTTGAGAACGGTTAATCCTGCTAAAGAGAAGAACCCTTGGATGGATGAGATTACCACATTCCCTGTCCATGTTCCTAGAGTAGAATCAATTGGATCATAAACCTATACCTTGGTAGAATATTTTTATGTTCTTCAGCCCACTTAGGGATGTTTAATTGTTGTAATATTTTTTTTTTCTTACTTTCTATTTGTGATTGATTTGTATGGTCATTTGATGTAATTGAGTCTAAACATAATTTGAAATATGTGCTATATTGCTTATGTGAACCTATGTCTTGATTTTTTGAGAATTGCATGATATGAGTTTCTCCTCCAGTCTGATTACGTGAACAAGTGCTTAAGTAACTCTTTAAAAGTAGATAATTGCGGCCAAACACAAGCACATTAAACAAGTAATCCAATAGCTTTGCTAAAGCGTGGGCAGCCTATTGCCAGACTTAAAATTGAAACTTGAAATCATCAAGCAAGCCAAAAGTACAGCTTACCAAAGTTGTGTGCTACCTATTGCCCCGGCCGAAGTCAAAACAAGTACACAAAGGAAGTACAACTTGTTAAATTGTGTTGAATCCTGCCGTACCAAGACAAAGTACATAAGCATGCAAGATCAAGTGAACACATGAAAAATTATAGAAATGTAAGTACGAGAAGAAATACTGTCCGCGTAAGCTTTTTGTCTCAAATCTGCTGGAAGTTATTTGGATCTGTCTCTAAAATATCTGTGTTAGGTCGAATTTTGGCAAGAAAATCCGCTGGGTTGGAGCGACAAAATTATAGGAATCATAAAACTTGGGTGAACGTAGATGAAAACCCTATCCAAATTGAAATGACATTATGATGAAGTACATGAAACTTTATGCAAGATTGGAAATTTGAAACACTGCAGTTTTTTCTTTTTAGTCAAAACTGCAAGGAAGAAAATAGTAGGGACGAGGAGATAAATCTTGACCTCCAGTAAAGAAGAAAAACAAAAATTCTTTTTTAACAAATTGTACCTTCAGAAAGTTTTTTTTTTTTTTTTTTTTTTTATTTTTTTTTAGAGGGAGATCAAAGTAGGATAGGAGGAGTGCAAATACCGTAGTTGACTCGCTAACAAGTACCTATCCAATAGAACATTGTAGTAAGTTCTAACATATTGTCTTGAATGTCTAGGAATGAACCGAACCATGTGCTAGACATGTGCATGACCAAAACAAAACTTTTAATCATACTAATAGAATACAGGTGAAAGCACCAAGTATTCCAATAGTTGCAACACATATCACAGATATACAAGCATGCATTTATGGTGTTCATATGCTAGACTTGAAGAGGAAGTACTGGCATATTGAAGTTTGGAATGCACAAGTGGAGTCGATTCCTAGCTTTGGACATCCTTACCCGAAAATGGACATTGATACCTAAGTAAGAAGATCGATACCTAAAAATGGAGTTCGAATCCATACTTAGAAGATCGATACCCAAAGGAGAAGATCAATACCTAGTCTTGGAGTTTGAAACTTAATGTAGGAGAACGTACCCTTTCATTGGAGATCGATACCCACGTGGGAAGATCAACACCTAGCGTAAGAGTTCGATACGCAACCTTGGGGTTTGAGACCTTCCATTGGTGATCAATACCCAATTACAATGCTTGTCAAAGAACCTGAACACAAGCAATGGTCAATCAATCGAATGTAAATATGATAACTTGGAAGAATATCCTCGTTCAATTTAGCATCGACATTCAAAGCACATGAAGTTTATTCAAGAATGAAACTTCACTACACCCTTCACCAAATGAACATATGATTCATGTAAGAATACAAAACATAGTTCGTACAAAAACTATACAAAGTTGTGAGAAACATTGTATAAACAAAGTTCAACACTATAGAGTATAAGAGATAAATTAAGAAACTCCAAGTGTTAAGGTCATACAACTTCAGTTATAAACAAGCTATAAAAAAATCAAACCGTACAACGCTTTGATCAATAAGCGATCAAGTCGCTTTACTAAATCAGCTGCATTTAGGTTAAGTATATCTTTTCAGCACATAACAAAAGATAAGTTGGAAATGTGTTGTCTGGATTACCAACCTTTGTACGAATCACAGTGTTTTCATTCTTCCACCTCGTTCATGTCTTCAGTTAGTCTTTTATAGCGTACCAGTCATCTTCTACAGCCTAGTTAAGTCTAACTGTTAGGGCATTGTCCGGTCAAACCCACTAGCGTTGGTCTTGATTGAATTTCTTCTATTCAACTTATTCTATCTTTCGAAATAGTCGGCTACTTTAGTAGAGGTACTAATAGCTATTGAGATTGTACGCTTGTCTACATAACCATGAGTTATGTTGGTATATGTTCCCATTATACTAAGTTACAACATACATGAGATATATTCAATATACTTTCCAGTGTAATATTTTGCTTGCAAAATACATGTAGGAAATTGGGTGAATCTAAATGAGTACTCTAAGAGCAGAGTCCATGGATTATAGCTGAGGACGTCCACACGTCTAAGTACAGGAAAACTGGCCCAGCCCAGGTACTTCCAGCGGATCCAGTCGAAACCCTAATTTCGAACTCAAGGCGGTTCACGAACCGGTTCGTGGTTCACGAACCGGTTCGTGTACAATGACACCGATTTTTTCTCCCGTGTCTCAAATCATCGATCAGTACATGTACATATCTTCTGTGGTCCATCTAACTGTTTTACCGTGGAAAACAATGTGCTGCAAAAGAGTACTTTTAAGTTCGAGAGATCAAAATCGAACAAATCCAGCCTAAACCAAGACAATGGCTGTTCCAGACTTGCTTCGGTCACAGATGAGGAGATAGGGTTGGTCTTAGGAAGGGAAGCAGAGAAAGAGTGAGATCAGGTATTTCTGGTTGAAAAATGGTAATGTGTATGGTTTCTGAATAACTTAGGAAGATGATGGTTGTCGAAGACAACTTGGTTTTCCTTCTTGTTTCGCAAAGATTTCTCAATTGAATCTGAATATCAGGTTTTGCTCGAAAATGAAAGATGAATCGAGATGAACTGAAAATGAGATAAGGTGTGATGAGTCATCCCTTGGAAACAAATGAAGTCATCTATTTATAGTATGTTCAGAAATACACTGATCTCTTGTTAATCGTGGAGGAAAATGGTAAAGTGGAGATAGTGGAATGATGGAGTTACTCCCGTAGAGATAGCTTAACCGCTAGTCATGCCCACTTCCCATTACCCCAGTATTTCCCGCAAGTATAACCTTTTTTTCTAAGTGGGTGTCACGCCACAACTGCCGTAGACCGCCATACCAAAACCCTAATGTAACTCCCCCCATTTGTGACACGTTTTGACATCTCTGTTGAATGATATGTATGCCTCTTCGTTCGAGCAAGTTCGTATTGACTTCGTTGACCTTGCCATCGCTGGATGTTGGGTCTTTAGTAATACTTATTATTATAAGAATGTGAGATGACTTTCGTGTTGAGAATATGGATACTTAGGAAATATCTCAAACATGTGTTTGGCTAAAGTAGTATCGTCATGAGATTACTTCTATTACATTACCATGGAAAGTAAGCATAACAGATTACGAGAACGGGTTTGGCCATATATGGCCAAAGCATGCCATGGGCTGGCGTTGCCTGTAAGTTTAATCCGACCAAGTGGTCAGGTTATGACATAATTCAAAATCAGGTTTCAACCAAGTAGTCAGAGATATCACAGATTTTCGTCATGACTTAGGTGAGGCTTGGCGTAGTGGCCATGGATGGCCAGTGTCGTCCTTAGGATGGTTTGGCCTAGTGACCAAAGGGGGTGGCTAGCACCATCCAAGATAGTTTGGCCTAGCGTCCTAGGAAGATGACCAGCGCCATCCATGATAGAGTTGGCCTAGTGGCCCAAGGGATGGCTAGTGACATCCAAGATAGAGTTGGCCTAGTGGCCTAAGGGATGGCCAGTGTCATCCAAGACAAAGTTATCAAGGAGTAAATAATTGGGCTTCATACCAATCTGGCAAAAAGAGGTATAAAGATTAAGGGGGAGCTTCGTATCAAGAATGAGTAGAATCACTTTAAAAGTTTTGATACACAGACTTTAAAGTTGCTCTGATTCTTAGTCTTTGCACAAACAACATGTGGAATAGCATATTGATCCATGTAAGTTCGAACTTGTTTGAGATGGATATGTTGTAGTGATGTCTACGAGTTTTTCAACAAGAGTTAAAATAACACATCAAG
>JAJJMA010054139.1:2630-14424 GCA_023529015.1 Papaver nudicaule | reverse complement strand
CCCCCCCCCCCCCCCCCCCCCCCCCCCCCCCCCCCCCCCCCAAGCGAGAAAAGAAGAGTCGAACTACAGGCCGGCACCATGTCTAAGCTCCAGCCTTGACCGACACTCTCCCATAGTGCTACTTTATTATCTAGACCCAGAATAGCAGATACCCACCATAAGATTCCTAATTTTCTTAGGCTAAGCGGGTTTTCAGGACACCACCATGTCTTCTCGGAAGATATTTAATATCTGCGATACCCACCTAACGTATTGAGGCAAAACGGGTACCTATGGTCTTGATTGCCAATGTTTGCTTTAAACCAGGCAAGTAGCTCAATGGGAAGGGTGATCCGTAAGCCCTCACTAGCTTGGTTTACTGCCTCCCACATCGAAGTAATCCTTAGAGTTGCACTCTAAGTAACCTTAGGAGCCTAGAATCTGCAAGGTAAACTTCGTGCCTGATCACGAGTCACTCGGCAGGTAATATATCAAAGAAAAACAAGACGAGAATATGAAAACAACGACAACTCAATTAAACAAGCTCCAAAAGAAAGCATCAAATATATGCTCGATGATACATAGTTTACAATACAAAGCAAAATAAACAACGAAGAAGCAATATCGAAAGCTCCAACAGTACAATTCGAAACACGCAAAATGATAGATTACATAAGGAAGATTACAAAAAGATAGCAGAAGGAATGTAACATCTTCTATGCAGTATCTTCAACAATCTCCTCAACATGGGCATCACCAGTTTCAAGAGCATCTTTGGCATCATTTGTGCCGGTCTGATTCTCAGAATCAGTATCTTTCCCAACACCATCACCCCCAGTTTCAGCGGCATTTTTCAAATCCTCCTCCTTCGGCTCTTCAGCTTGAACCCTCTCATTATGATTCCCCTTTTCTTCATCCTCCACTATACCACTTTCTTCCTTTGGCTTTTTGCCCCCTGTCATATGCACATCCACCACCACTTCCTCCTCTCCAATCGGCTTCTCGCCCCCTGATTCTTCCACCACCTTTTTCTCCTTATCTCCGTCCTCTTCTTCACCACTATCATCAACAACCTCTTCTTCATTCACTTCTTCCTCGGACTCCTCGTTGCTAGCCCTCTCCTCTATCATTTTTGCCACTATAACTTAAACCTCATCAGGAGAAATCAACCCCTTGTCGGACTCCAATTTAACATCAGGGTATTTTATCCCATTAGGGTAATACGGTGGCCTCATCCCAAAACTCCTAAACAGCTCACGAGTGTGACTACGGCTGAACAGAGTCGTTCTAAGTGATTCCTCATCTATGTGTTGATTTAACGAAGCAACCCGCCCTTTAAGGAAATTGATCTCTTCATCCTTATCATTCAAAGCAGCATCACGACTCTTCTCCAACGAAGCAAACTCCTTCTCTTTATTCTTCAGCTGTAATTCCAGCTTCGAAACCAGTTCCGATTGAGATTCTAAGTTTGCAGAATAGGCATCTCGTTTACCAGCAACTGTTTCGAGATGCTTTCCCAAATCAACCACACTTCCTGAATACGAACTATGAAATATCAGCTCTAACAACAAGCAAGACAAAATCAAAGAAACTGTTAACTCAGCGCTATATTACCCTTGTTTTTCAAAAACTCATTCGTAAGATCATCCTTCTCATGACGCAAGTTCAACAACTCCTCGTCGAGACGAGCAATCTCCTTTCCTCGTGATATGGACAAATTTAACAGATACATGCCATGGTGATAACCCTGGAAAAAAACAACATGTTATTAAGCAAACAGTAGAGGCTGTTACTACTAATTTATCCCATAGTATACTAACCATTAAAAGTACTGTAAACAAATATAAAGCAATGCACATCCAGGACCCTCGTTCCCGACACCCTCTGAATACAGAGTAGCAAGTCTGAGGAATTCACCGGAGCCCTTTATGATATGATAAAGTATAAACAGAATATAAACTGTAGGCTAATGAATATTACCGCGTTAGCAAGAATTATAACTAGCTAACAATGAACACGACAACTTCGTGAGATTTGATTATTGGGTACGCTTACATCCTTGGGGAGTTAATCTGAATAGTATCATTACTTGTGTTTTGGATTACAGTGGTGTGTTTTCAAGCTAAGAGACACTTATCTTGGAACTATTTCTGCTTATAGTATCTCTCCTACCATCTCGCTCCCCCCGTTCTTGGATAAAATGGGAATTTATAGTAGTCTCGAGGGATGAATCCTCTTTGCTACCTATAGCTTCTTCTAATATTTTATGGTCTTCATTATTATCTGGACTTCGTGCACCGCCTCAGTTATCCATTCCCAGGCGGGCACCTATTTTACAATTTATCTTTGCTATCGTATCCTTCCCGCGTCTTCGATATCTCGATACTTATCTCTTTGATTGCTTTATGCCACCTGTTTACCCATTTGCTAGCCAACACGTGCTTATTTCCTTCTGTTATTGTATAAAGTGTTGAAGTGACAACTGCAATACGCGTCTGTCATACTCAGGCCTATCGAAGCTATGTTCATTCTGACCTTCGGTTTTCATCACACCTTGTGATGAGATAAAGTGCTTCGGGGATGGATTCTATACCTCGTCTTCGTTTTATTGTCGTGCCCCTAGTCTTCAGAGGAGGCCACGTGTCCGTCAAGAATTATGTATTAACAGTTTGCCCCTTTTCTTGTGGGTTGTTTTAAACGATCCCCAAAGAAAACCCATCAACATTACATCCTTCGTATTGTTGTTTATGCTTCCTTGGGTTGAGATATACGCCTCATTCCATCATGCTTTTCTTGTGGTCGGGTTTCTGCGAGATATGTGCGTATTTCTTTCATAGCCTCGGTCGCATCGACGAGTGTGTGTTCCTTATTTGTATCGGTAAGTGTGTTTACCTTATTCGTATCGGTAAGTGTGTTACCTTAAATGGGATCCTTGTTGACTTATGTTTTAGGTATTGCAACCTTCTTGGACTAAGCATTATCTGTCGATTACCCTTGGCCAGAGGATATCTAGGATATTAGTCCGGGAAATAGGCTTTCCCGCAGTTTATGACGTCTGAGTATCTCTATAATCCGGATTCTTACTTTTTGCCTCGTATCCTTGTACGAGGATCCTAGAGATGACCTGTGATCAGCAGGTATGCTCCTGTCAGTGACAATTGTTCTGTTGCGCTTAGGCTGCTGGCAATTTTTCTGTTGCGCTTACGTCGTTGTAACTTTGAGACTTGTAACTTTCCAAAATAATTCATTTATATGTATCATCCTTCGTTGAGAGAGAATCATGAAATAGACGGAAATTTTGTGACTGTAGAAATGCGACATTCTTCGTTGATGTATGGTATTGTAATATCCTTCGTCGGGAATCATGAGATATTCAAGGGTTCATTGATATGGCGAGTTGTTCTCCTTTGTTGAATATGCTCAAGATAAGTGAGGCTTTTGGGATGTTTTTTGGTTTTTCATCCTTTCGATAGTCGTATTCTTCTTAGGTATATCGCCTTTCATAGGCACCATAGCATATGTCCCTTGCATATTTGCGTCGATGTTTCTAGTGGCATATGGTCCTTCGTTTGTCAGAGCGAGTTCTCCTCGTTCTTTCTTGTTTTACTATGATGGTAGCTTCCTTGTCTTCTTGTTATGTTCTTTAGTGTTCCTTTGTTGGCGACTTTCCATTCTTTGAAGTGCCCCTTTCCTTTTTGCGTTTCTTGTGCTTTGGTCTTCATTCTAAGGAAAATAACTTAGGTTTGGGCGACGGTATCGGTCTCATGCGTGGATGCCAACGGTGCTTCTTCTGGAGTGTGAACAACTCGATCATCTGTATTAGGCTTTCTGATGCGTGTCGAAACCGCACAAATATAATTAAGCTCTAAACCTTCACAATATATGATAATATAATATAATGGTAAGAACAAGTTCGTTCACAGGGAGATAATGGTTTGTTATTGTAATAATTGAATCCTTAAGTAACCAAAAAAAGGGGGGGGGTTTGTTTGTTGTTTGTAACTCAAGAATAAAATAAAGCAAAGCAAATAAACGAAAGCAAAGAATAATATGAATAAGAAATAATAATATGAAATCAGGAATAACGAATATTGGTTAAGGTTTCGTCTTCAATTGCTCAACATGCATATGAAATAATATATGAAGTCTCTACTTACTCTATCATCATCAAAAGTCCTAGAATAATTCATCGCAAATATATTCCGCAATTTCCTTAAGTCATCATGCACCATAACGATGTATGCATGAATACTACCTAGAGAATAACTCGACACCATGAGTAATCGAGTTCAACTCTCTACGAGCATTAAATTCCATGAAATAGACTAATCAATGCAATGAACCACCATGAATGGTTCATTCAACATAGGCAATATCCTACACATGACTCTCGAAGCTATCACCACCTCAATAATCATGTTGTGCTACAAAGTGAATAGGTAATCGACTATTTCGTATCTCATACCTAATTCTAGCAATGGTTATAGATACAATTTAACCCAATTGGCCACTTGAATCATAAGGCATCTAAACCTAGTGTAATACATCAATCATACACTCAATCATACGGTAAAATAGAGACGATAACGAAAAGAATAAGGTTTTACTTCATAATTAATCAAAAAGCATGTCTTTTGCAATTTAGGACTACATCCTTAACCAATAACAAAGAAATTAGCTACTCATGTTCTTAATAAAAACAAAAGAAATCATTATGTTTGTGAAAGAAATCATAAAAACTCCCTTATACAACGTTCCAATCTTTCTCCCAAAGCTCCACCTCGAAAATCGTGCCAAAACCCTTGTTCTTCACCGCCTCGGGAAACGTGCCAGGAACTTTGCTCTCCAAATTGCGTGATATCCCTCTCCTGTAAAAACCTCTTATTTATTCACACCAAACACCAAGTCAAAACCCTGATTTCAAAAACTAAAAACAAAATCCAGTCGCAGCCCACACCAAAAACAAACCCAACACCAGCAGGGCCAGAACACAGAACCAAAACAGAAGCCCAGCAGAAACCTGAACTCAGAACCGTCCCAACTTGCTGACCCAACTCGACTCGCTGATCCAACTCCAGCTGCCAGAACGTGTGCGAGTCACACGTTCCACTTCCACACGAGTGAACCACACACCTTCTTCCACACGTACAGCTCACACGCCCAACCCAACTCGACAGAACGTGTGCGAGTCACACGTTCTGTTTCCACACGTGTGGGCTACACGTTCACAGTTCTTCTTCTCGTCGGATTCCGACAGCAACACTTCACTCCAGTTTCATCAGCAGGACAAATTCATCGCAAATCAATCATTCAAACATTCATCACACAAATCAGGCATAACCCAATCTTCAGAATCATACTTTGAACTCGACTGCAGCTTCAATTCCACCTTCAGTTGCTTGTTTCCATCCCTTCCATCACCGTCTGCAGCCATTGCTTCTGTTCTTCTTCTGCACTTCCAACGGCAACTTCAGCCAACTTCTTCCGACGTCTTCTTCAGTCACCCATAACCTCAACAACAGCAGCAATTCAAGTCTTCTCTGAGTCTCGCAATAATCAGCCACACAAACATCCACAGTTAGCTCTGAACCTCCCTGCTATCCCTTGGTGATCCACACGAACTCTGATTGAGTGCTTCAACAGCGGTGGTAGTTCTTTATTCTTCTCTAGCTCTCTTGGCTGGCTTGAATCCATCTTCCGTCAGCTCTTCTTCTCCCTCTCTGCTCCTTAGCTCCACACTCCCCTCTTCAGACAGAAACTAGATCTGAAGAATGAAAAGAGAAATCTGCGTTTTATTTTGATGTAGATAAGGGTCACCCCTTAGCGAAGTACTTAGGTTGGATATAACGCGGCGCCCTGAACTCTTGGTGGTGCCCTCATGTGTTTGTCCTCCATGGCAGCCCTGAGTAAACTCTCCTGGGTGCTTCAGTAATTATGTCTTGACTGCCTTCAATGAACTGTGGATGCCCCTTAGTGATTCTCTTGCGACACCTTTGTAACCTGGCTCTTCTCTTGTACGTGACTCGACCAACCTAGAGTTGCCAACTTGTAAATAGAGTTGTTTCCTGCTTCATTTTATTGAATATAATTCCAAAATACTTGTAAAATAGAAAACAAGTAAAACACACAATGTATGAGGCTCAAGTCGACTAAAGTGCATGATTAAGGTACTCTTGAATAGGTATTTTGACCACCTATCACTTTCTCATTAGTTTGATGTGAGCTTTCCCTTCTGTGGTTGTTTATGCCAAGCTCCTCGTCTTCTTCGTAGCCTGAGGTATTGTAGTTGTGTAGGTCTCTCTCTTGGATTCCGTACGTCTTTGGGATGCCTCTTTGCATGATTGTTGATGTAGTGTATGCCCCTCTTTGCCTTTGAAGGTGATTTTCTTGCAGCTTTGGGAGGCAAAGGTAAGGCTACTGGTGCAGGGTTACGGTGGGTTTTCCTTGCTTGCTTTGTCGCAGCAGATGTAGCTATTTCGGTTTTCCTAGTTGCAGCTCCATTGGCTGGTAAATTTTATGTTTATGTTTGCAAATATGAGCCTTTGTAATGCTTATTTCTTCCGCTAGTGAACGATTTGTTGTCCCTTATTTTTGTCTTGGAACATCTCGTAGCGTCTTTGGGCGTCGAACTTTCTTCGTTGTGGTTGGGTTGCACGTCTACATCTAATGTATGCCTTTACCTTATATGTGGGATTTTCATTCTTGTGTAGGAATAGTCGTCGAATTTTACTGTATCGTCTTCGTTTGATGATGTGATTTTTTGCCTGATAAAAGGGGCTTCTCTTTTGCTCTTTGCACCCTAGTTTTTCTCTGTCTTCGTACCATTCATAAGGAACCACGATCCTTGTTGCCCACTACTGTTAAAAGGCTTTTCATCTTATTTTAGCAAGCTTAAGCATATCTTCGTTTTCCCTTGTCTTCACTATTGGTGGTGACTTTTGGTGTACTTTCCATCTCTGTTGGTCTTCATGTCTTTTGGGTGCATCTTCGTCTTCGTTGGTCCTGAGTAGTGATCTTTGGAAGTGTTTTTGTCTTGATTATTCTCGGCGGTTGTAATGGGATATCATAACTTCTCGTAGCCATGCATGGTTGTTGGTAGAAGGAAGAAGTTATTGAATGTTGGTCTTTATTGGTTCTGGTGGTGGCAGACGGTTACAACTTATAAAAGGTAATGAAGTGATGATAGGAATTTGAAAATGATATAACTGCTTGAACCCTAATTTGGTCGTTTTGCTTCTTAAATTGTAACGCCATGACTTAAAGCAGGTAGTTGGATGGTGAAAAAAGTCTCGTATAAGAAGTGTGGATTGTAGTACATTATCTATTATCTCAAATATTTTCAAAGTTGCTCAGAAGAAGAAGGAAAGAAATCCCAGAAATATGGATGATAAGGGTAAAACACCAATGAATGGAGAAAGTAGCAGAAGGCAACGAATTCGAGAAATCATGCAATCTGCCGACATTGAATCTTCTCACAGTGAGGGAAATCCAGAAAAGGTTATCCGAAGATTTAGTCATCTCTTGGAAAGGGATGAGAGGGAAAGGGAGAAGAGGATGAAGGAATATGAGGATTTGCCGTATTATCCTTGCTTGATTGAGACGAGATCGTTTCTGAGAAGAAACAGTGAAGAAATTCTGAAGATGATGGGAGAAGGCCTGGTTTCAGATGAAGAAGAAGAAGTGTCTGTTAAAGTCGAAGTGAAGCAGGAGTTTAATGATGCTGAGCAGACTGCTGCTAACTTCGTTCCCGTTCTGCCGGTTGCCGTTCCAGTCGTTGACCTAGAGGTTGTTGATGGTCTTGACGAAAATCGCGATACCGTTGCTGCCCGTATTCGCAGTAGGTCTCGTAGGAATAGAGGAATGTAATTTTTTTTTTTTTTTTTTGGAAGTACTGTAGATCTCTTGATGGAAAAATTTTCGTCTATATTGTCGATGTCGTGTTTCTTGGCTTCGTCGTTGTTCTGTTTTGCCATCCTTCGTGCTTGGTCACGGTCTTAATCTCCGCGTATCTCCATTTCTCCATAGAGCGTGGGGAATTTTAAGTGACGAAAGTATAGTGAAACTTCTCCTCCTAATTCTTGAATCCATTTCTCCCCCAGTACTGCATGGTAAAGGGATGGTACTTCGACGACGCTGAATTTTACAAAGGTTCTCACTGGACCTGTGTCCACTTCCAACATAATTTCTCTCCTTGGTGACATAACTGCTCCGTATGCATCGTAGATAGTCTCCATTGATAAGCTCATGTGTTCATCCTGGAACCCCATTTGCAGGAATTGGATGTAAAATAAAATATTGTGGACGCTTCCTTCGTTAATTATCATCTTCGTCGTATTCTGCCCATGGATAGGTAGTGTTACGGTCAGAGGTTCTTTTGATGCTGGAATTCCCCGATTTTTGACTTCGTCGTCATTTTTCTGTCCGCGTAAGTAGACTTCGCTTTTGTTGTTCTTTTGGAGATTATCACCGCCATCGCTTGGTTCTTTGTTGGGTTGTTGGATTACCATCGTGTACTGACCGAATTCTCCTTGACCTATGTACATTCCGATTGTGTTTCGAAGATACTTGCAATTATCTGTGGTGTGCCCCTTGTTTGGTGGTATTCACAGTAATCCTTGTGACCGATCGTCTCTTTCCTTTGCTTTCCCCATGTCGTGGGGTAGGTGAAGTCTTTCCTGTTTCCTTCTCTTCTCAGTATATCCGAAGGTTGTCGGGTCAGGTCCGAGTACATTAATCTGGTGCTTTTTTCTTCCCCTCGTTGTCCGATAACATAGTTCTTGGTCTGAGTCTTTTCTCTAATTGATGGCTTTCTGCAGTACGCTTTCTTGTCTTGGGTGTACATCCTTCGCTGCTCGCCGCTTGTGAGGCTTCGCTCTCTTCTTCTTGTACGGGGTTTTTCTTCTAGGCTACCCGTAGTTCTCCTTACCGAGTATGCACATTTGTCCATATCTCCATCGTTAGCATCGAGTTCTTGTCCAAGTCGTATCTGTAACATTGTGCTTTCGAGCTTTTGATCCTTCATTACCCTTCCTGAGCCTCCTTCTTCGAATGACTCTGTATGGCCTCGTCTCCTTTTATTTTTTGTGAGCTTTGATCTTCCCAGTTCAGAGCGCTTAAAATGTCGTCGTGTTCTTTATGCTTTAAGATTAACGCCGATAGTTGGTCCATGATTATTTTGCTTATGCCTCTCCCTTGCTATGGTTCATCTTTGATGACTGGTTCCGGTCCTGCGTGATTCCTTTCTTGGAATTTTCCGTGGTCGGCACGTCCCTGTTTTCTAGGTCCATCGGTGTGTCGTAGATGTTATGAATCATATCCTCGGGCTGCTCGTAAATGGCGTAATTCATGATTGATGTTCTGGTTCTTCTTCTGCTCTTCACCACGCTCCTGGTTCTGCATTTTGTTCACTCTCTCTTGTTCCTTCTAAGAAAGAACATTGCATAAGAAAAAATTTCCAGAAAAACAAGGAAGCTAAAAGTAAAAGTAGCATACCTTCGCTTTGTAAGCGGCAATTTTATCTTGAGATTTCTTCTGCTCCTTCTCAGAGAAATGCATCTTGTAATACTCAACAACCGGGAATGAATGACCGCTCTCGAAGCCTGTTCGTTCAATCCTTTTTTCTTCACCAGCATAACCGAAAAGAATAGGGCCTTCGATAAGCACAGGTCTCGTAAACCACACATCGTCATTCAAATGGCAAAGAGGTCTATTCGTAGTAGACTTGGTGGGATCCACATCATCAATGACATGCGCCACATTCAGCACCTTTCCGAACCTCACCCCCCCAGGGAGCAGCCTTCTTAAGCAATTTTTTCAACCTTGTAATGCTCGAAGAAATTGTCAGTCGTCCAATATTCAGGAGGTTTCGAATCCTCCGTGAACTCTTCGTAATAATTCGATCTACCTTCCGAGCGAACCACCCACTCACTAATCAGCCGAATGGAATTACCCGTTAACTGCATCACGCCGCGAGGAGGAACGATTCGAGAATAAATCTCATAGAACAAGGGATTTTTGGGATTATACAAAGGAATGGGAAGTCCAGCGCCCAACTGCTCGCCGATAACTATAATCCGTCTGCTGTTACAATCATGATTGAGAATAATCTCAGGGGATAAGGTGACCTTTTTATCAAACTCTGTATAAGGGAAAAGCTTCATATTGAATCCAAGAAGCCCTGCCCTGTCTTCCCAACTAAGTTTTGGATCCACTACCTTTGCGGGAGCAATCTTTCCTTAAGGAATAACGTTCTTCTTAGGGGCCTGAATACAGTAGCAGAAGTCCGAAAGGGAAGTCAGTACAAATTGAAAATAAATATCGAAAAGAAAGCAGAAAAACTTACCATGATTTAAAATACAGATAAAGAAAAGAAGATGCTACAAGGAAGAACTCGAAGGACTCAAAGTGTTTTGCAGGTGGAAAAATTCAAAGAGAAGTAAAGTTGTAAATGAGGGAGAAGATGGGTTTAATTAGAATAAACGCGAGACCGGCCCAGCAGGTTAGAAGGTAAAAAGGGGGCGACGGTTTCGAAACATTCAAAGCTACCTGTGTCAGTTGAAGAATTGAAGGCTGGACACGTGTCTGGGAATAAGGAATACCAGAAGTTTCCTTCCTTGAACATTTCCAATCTTCGAATAACAAAAGAGGCAAACTGTAGGGAGATAAAACCTTCGATACACGTGTTAGGATCAGGAAGCAGAAGTAGGATAACAAGTGAAGAACCACGTAGCACGGAATAGAACCCGAGAGGATCTCACACATCAGTGAGTTGTCGCTATCGAATATCTGGAAAGATGCGTGTATAGTGGGAAACATCCTGGAAGACATCGAAGAAGGAGAGCTCGACACCGAAAAACTCGTAATCCTCGATTGGTGATCCCGAAGATAAGGCTTCGAGATAACAACTACTTCGAAGACATTCCAAAGGCCACCGACTTACTTGACAACCTCTGACACCATCCCGGATGTGTATTTTGTCTTATTAGCTGTAATCCACTCGTAGTTCGGTCTATAAAAGGCGAGCTCGATCTCTATTGTAAGGGTTGGATTTTTTGATAAGTCTTGGGACGTTTAAATGGGATTAGGTTTGTATCCATCTCCTCAGGTATTTAAGCACATCATCCATGTAGTTGTAATCAGAGAATTGCTTTGTTTAATAAATGCTTTAATCTTCATCCTGTCTTCGAATACGTTTTAGTCCATCTCGATATTGTTATTAGCTTATCTCGTTATCATGTTCAGCGTTAGAATAACTCTTTAAATTTGTAAATACATGTTGTAATCTAATGGTTGTTAGGTATAAAGTGTCTAAGCAGATTTTATACCGACACATTGGCAGTACAATTTTTTTCACACAAAAATATTTGGCGACCATAGTGCGAGACCAATCACTCAGTTTCAAGATTTTCTCAGCAAAAATGGTTGAAATCAGGTCAGGGTCAAATACCAAAAATCTGAATTCCTCTACCGACAGTGGTGGAACTCCAGACGCCACTCCCATCATTCCAGTTGTCACAGCAGTAACTCCTGCTACACCAGTTATCACTCCTGGTGATAACGCTTCTTCCTTCACCAAAACCAATACGGCTGCCGAGAAAGGAAATGATTACTAAAAGAGCCAACCATGATTGAATTAGCCAAACGAGAAGATGTTTTTGCCGAAAGTCAAATCAGGATGGTTTGATACTCAAATAGAAATCCAAGCCTACCTCAAGACCCTGGCGGCGCGATTACCATCAAATCCATAAGTCAAAGAGATTCCCAAAGTTTCTGTTGGTATGAACACTTCCGGAATCTATATTCGAGATGAGGGTGA
>JAJJMA010054129.1:0-14344 GCA_023529015.1 Papaver nudicaule | reverse complement strand
CTTCACGAAGGGAAGTGGAGCAACTCCTAGGCCTGTAAAGGATGTAATCTAGGGGAATCAAGTACGTAGGTTTCTGCGGGAGCCAAGAGACGTAGGAGCACATTGGTAGCTGAATTGCTTGTAGGGCGAATTCAGTCTCGATACATTCCAGTCCGAAGTCTGAGAGTATGCTAGCGTCTGTATTCGGTTAATACTGAGGGTGTTCACATCTGGACGAGGTCCCGGGGTTTTTCTGCTAAGTTTACAGTTTCCTCGTTAACAAAATTCTGGTGTCTTGCATTACTTTTCCCTTCTGCATTATATTGTCTCTGATCTATATTATTAGTAATTGCAAGTTTGTTGATTCATAACCTTTGAGTGAATCCATCTTTGTTGAGATCTACAAGAACCACGTTCTTGTTAGGGTTCGGTTCTCTGAACTATACTCAGGTTGTTGTTTGAATATTTTTGTGAGATCGTTCAAACAACCGTAATCAACTAGGTTCACGAAAACTAAAAATTGGTGGTGTTTCTCGGTATCCCCTCCTTTTCAGTTGGTATCAGAGCAGGCAAACACCTTGTAAAAGACGTAACTGTCTGTGTTTGACGCTTTCGTGAACTATGAACACACATTATTCTGCTAATGTAAATGTTCCACCTGTCTTTGATGGCACAAACTATCTGTGGTGGAAATCTGCCATGCGCTCTTTTCTTCAATCACGAGACTATTAGTGTTGGGTCTTTGTGCAAGATGGGTTTACCTTATCCACTATCAAAATCAGTGATGTTGTAAAGGATAAAACTCACTCACAATATTCCGATAAAGAAAGGAAAGATGCTAAGATAGATTCTGATGCGCTTAATGCGATCATCCATGCAGTTACCCCAGATCTTCAACATCTTGTATCTACCTGTAGTACATCGAAGAAAGCTTGGGAAACTCTACAAACCATATTTGAAGGCAACACTTCAGAGAAAGAAGCTCGACTTCAAATTCTCTCATCAGATTGGGAAAACCTCTGTATGACTGATGAAGAAACCTTTGAAGAATTTAATTACAAACTTTACGCAATTATTAATGCCTCACAATCGCTTGGAAAAACAATTGAGGAAAGAGAAGTTGTGAGAAAAATCTATAGGTCTCTACCTTCTAAATATGATTCAAAGAAGCATGCCATCCAGGAGTCATATGGTTATGATATAAAAAGGGGTGATCTAATCGCTAAGCTTAAAATCTTTGACAAAGATTTGAAGCCCAATAATATAGCGTTCAAAGCCTTAGAAGATTCTAATGACTCTGAAGATTAGATTATATCAAAACATGATGATTCTCAACTTGAGTCTTATATTACAAGACATTTTCGAGATCTCCTGAAAAAACAAAATAAACGTTTTATTAAAGAGGTCCCCTCATCGAATAAACAACCACAAAAAACTTCTTCCAAAGAAGAGTTAGAAATTGTGGATGATGATATGCCTCAGTGTATTAAATGCATGGGTATGAAGATAGAAGAATATGGGCATATAGTCCAACTGGAGTGTTCAGTGTGGCTTCTGCTGCTGAGAGTGTCAGAATGAAACATCCCAAGCTTCAGTGGCCAAAAAATGTTTGGGATAATAGTATACATCCTAGCATTTCAAGCATTGTTTGGAAAATAGCTAGTGGTGTATGTGCTACTGATGAAAATTTGAAGAAGAGGAATTTTCAGATGCCATCAAGATGTGTTTTTTGCAAGAAATGTGAAGAAGATATGCAACATCTGTTTTGGGAATGTGACTGTAGTAGAAATGTTTGGATTTGGCTAGGTAATAAATTTGGATTTACAAATCCAAAATCATTTTCAGAAATGTTGAATCTGTCAAAGAGCAAAAGTCTTGCAGTCAAGGAAGTGTGGAAAACAGCATCATTTATCACTCTAAGAGAGCTGTGGTTTGTGAGAAATGGTATAATTTTTGAGAATGGTAAGTTTGAACTTTCTGCAATACAAGGGAGAGTACTACATCTTATATCTGAATGTGAGGTTAGAATGAAGAAAACAATGTGGAATTCTTCTTATGACTTGCAAGTTCTTAAGAGCTTCAACCTAAAAAGCAGAAAAGTTAAACAGATGCAAGCTGTAGAGGTGGAGTTTAGGCTTCCAAAGGAGGATCAAATTCTTCTTTGCTGTGATGGAGCATCAAGAGGTAATCCAGGAGGGGCTGGCTTTGTTTTGTAGGCAGAGATAACAGAGGTAGAGTTCCTGTAGCAGTTGCAGGTGGTATTGGGATTACTACAAACTATGTTGCTGAAGTCCTGGCAGTTATACATGCAGGTGAATGGGCTGTAAGCAAAAAACACAGAAAGGTCATTTTTAGGTCTGACTCTAAAGCAGTTATATATGCTTTTGTGAGTGGCAGGATTCCTTGGTTTGTTATAACCAGATGGAATAGATTTTGTCAAATGGTGGACAATTGGGAGTTCATCCATAGTTTCAGAGAAATTAATTTTTCTGCTGATAAAATGGCAAAGATGGGTGCAGGTTTAGCTAGGGGTGTTGTCTGCAGTTATGACTACAGGCCTACTTGTCTAGTTTCTCTGGAATTCCCAGATATTATGTACTTCAGATTTTGTTAGTTCTTACTTTTCTTTTTGTGGCTCATTTATGAGTCTTGTGTTTGTTGTAATTTTGGCACTTATTTGGTTATTAATAAAATTATTATTGAGTAAAAAAAAGGTCATCTTGCACCTGATTGTGAAAACAAAAGAAGATATACTGGAGGAAAAGCACTTGCTGCAGCTACCTTGGATGATACTTCAGATTTCTATGAATCAGAAGAAGAAATAGATAAATGTGAACTTAGTGCAATGACTATTGATCCTATCCCTGACAGCACTGTCTTGAACGTGAAATCTTCAGTTGGCATTACGAGAAACCTTGGTTCTAAAAAACCAGAATGACTCGAAATTTGCACTTATAGCGGCATGAAGGGACACATCTACTCTCATTGCTTTCGCTATAAGAAAAAGGTTAGATATGTCAACAAACTCCAAAGAAGAGCAACCAGGCTGACAAACTCACTGCAGATGATTCGTGAATCATATCACAAGAAGGAAATGAAAGGTATGTCTTCAAACTCTTTTTCTAACAAAATATTCTTAAAGAGAGATGAATCTCATCTGTCAAGAGAAAAAGGATTAGAACTAAGAAATCTAGGTCAGAAGAGAAAAACTCGGTTCAAGAGAATGAGCAAGAACTTGCTCATCCTTTCACAATCTAATGTGAAAGTGAATGTGCGACTTTGTTCTAAGTGTTCCGAGAACGAAGTTTATGCACATATAACAGACACAATGGTAACCTCCTGTCTTTTAGTATGTACTTATTGATTTACGGAGGCTCTTGTAAGTTTGTTAAAACCATAAGTAATTTCAGAGGATTCGACAATAATTCCCATCTCTCACAATTGTTGAGCCAAGCTCCAAAGAGATGAATCCACGCTCAATTGGTTATGTGACCAATTGTCCTGATGGTTAGTGACCAGAAAACCCCAAAGCGGTTGTCACAGTTGTCATCCTAAGCATTGCCACCACATCATATAATAAGAGTCCAAAATGTAATGAATCGATGTGGGTATCAATAATCTCTGAGCAGATTCCAACTCTTCCCCCTGTCTCTGGATCCTAAGGCAAGAGTCGAGAACATGACCCATGAGAAGAGGTGGACTTTTGCTCGAGATCATGCAATTAGATATGTGTCTGATCATGCTATTGATATTTAAACTTAAAAGGATCTATGGTGATTAATGAATAAAAACTTATTTTGGGACACACTGAATCCTTAAGTTAACTATTCTCGTGAACAAAGGTGCTGGTCGTTAACTCTTAAACTACACGGTTTCGGAACCGAGTTCCTTCTTGTGGAACTCTCCTATATGATCTATTTTTAATTTTTGGAAACTCCTTTCCAGAAAACCTCTATATAAAGAGGTCTTGGGTGATACTCTTACATCTCAAAAACGTGTTCATGGATTCATCAAACACTCTCTCTATCACCAATGGTGAAAAACCTATTGTCATGAAATCTGATGAGGTTCCTGTGTTTCCAAAAGAAACTAAAAAGAATCTTTTGAAATGTAAGAAGAAGAAGATGAAGAAACCTAGATCCAATACTCCCAAGAATCATAAAATTGCTTCTATTGTAAAAGAATGCAAAGAAACTAGAAGAGAAGTTCAATTACTTGGAGAAGTATTTTTGAAATCACTGCAAGTACATGAAGCTATGGTGAAACAACATGAAGCTTTTCTTAACAGTCTCAATCAGAAGTTCACGAACCGTATGTTCCTATAAGCACAACTCTTGCTGAGGGAACAACAGACATTGATAGTTTTGTCAATAGTCTTATGGCATAGTTAACTCCTTTTTAAAAAAGCTTGTGTTTTCCTTAGGGTTTGGGTATTCACTATGCTAGAAGTAGTCATCTTTTGATTTAAGCATGATTTGCTTGTGCTACTTCCATGTTTTCTTTTTCATCAATTAATCGAGGTTATTAAATTAAAATCTTAATTGATGATTGCAATGCTTGATCTTAATTGATTATCTATATGAATGTATTGCATAAATCGTGAACTTGATTTTTTAGCCATACCACCCGTTCGGGTAAAGCAGTTCATGAAGAACTATCAAAATCCATGCTTCTGACTCTTATGGCTAAGGGGAGACGATTTTGATAAAGAGGAACCTCGTAGGATACAATATTGAACTAAGCTGGATTAAATGTTGTACCTTTAATTTTTGGTCTTACAACCACTAGGAAGGGGTAACCTAATGTTTTCTCTAAAGGCGATGGTTGACCGAAACTCTCTGAGAAAGTAGGAAGATTAAACCTTGAATTCCTATTTGACCGTAACTGGCTAGGAAAGAAAAACATATTTACAATTTTATTTGTGAATTTGTACAACACCCAAGAATTTATTCCAAATCTTTGCTTGGGAAGGTCGTCACGTTGTTCCTTATGGAATGACAAATAATGGGGGAGAGTTCTTTTGAACTTGTGCTTCATGGTAATATCTTTTTGGGGTGTGCGGTTGTGGAATCTACGAGAGACTTGCATCCTTTTATCTCTCGTTTCAGGTATGTTTACCTTTGTGTACATTGATTATTGCGATTTTATGAGGATTTCTATATTTCTTTTTCTTTGTTTATTTTATGACAAAAAGGGGGAGAAATCTTGTAGTAAGGGGGAGTAAAATCTTTCTATCTACTGCGACAATTGTCTACGGCATTGTCATAGGGGGAGTAAAATCGATGTGCTTGTCATGTCAAAGCAAAAGTTAGTGTATTGAGTAAGGGGGACAACATATCATATTGTGTAGTATCTTGAAGCGTCGATGCAATATGCTTACAAGTTTTATAAACTACTTTTATTGCATAACAAACTATTGTTGGACTATGTCCTTCTAGAAACCAAGATGTGTGGTGACTTTAAAGTTTGTTATCTCTACCTTGAATCTTCACTTGCAGGAACACTTTTATCTGAAGACGTTGAAGATTACAAGAAGATCAAGTACATTATGGTTAGGGCTAAAAGATTTTACTTTTTAAATCCATATGTAAGTTTGGTTTTTGTCGCTAAAATTGACAATGGGGGAGATTGTTAGAGCATTGCTCGGTTGAACCCAATGAAATTGTTATCTCAAGTCAGTTTTCAAGTTTATGTGACAAAAACCCAATCCTTGATAAGTTTACTCTACAACCTCGGACTAGGATAGTTTTAGGTAATCGAGACAAAGACCGCTAAAGACGAAGACCTGAGCTTACTACTTGATAAATCATAACGTCCTCGCTAAAGGTTGGAAAGGTTTTTCCTTTCCGTATCGTATTTACCATTTCTATCATATCAATAGTCTATGATGTTGTTTATATGATCCGAAGGAATTCTAGGATTCTTCGCCTTTGCATTTGTCACATCCGTGATATTATGTATAGGTAGAGTATATTGAATTGTCTCTTGAAATGACCTCAACGGTGAACGCGTACATGTGTTGGTTATGACATTCCTGAGAACGAGCAAAGTCTGCATGAACGCGTACATATGAGTTCACTGATTTCTCCTGAATTCTCCCGAACTCCAATTGACTGCTCTATGAACGCGTACATATAAGCCATGAGAAAACTTCCAACTTTCATATCTTGAAGTTTTCGGTCTAGGCATGATTAGTTCTCGGAATCGTCATTACTTGGCCCATGGAATTCAACTACTTAATCCAAGCGATGTTCAAACAAGTATTTGGACCAGAAGTCGCAAGCGATGTTCAAACATGATTTGGACCAGAAGTCGCAAACCTTCAATCCAGGTTGAGTCTTCTTAAACTATTGGCCTAGTCCAAAGTTAATAGAAGATTGAGAATGGGTATTCAAGCTATGGACCTTCTTAGTTCCAGAACTTGCTTGAGCCCTACTCAAGGTTGCTTAAACTTTAAGCAAAGCCTCCCTTGGTGATCACTATAAATAGATGACCTTCTGCAAGATACAATCTCAATCCTCTACACATCTGTGTATCCTTCCATAAAGGTTGGTCGTCATCTCGAAGTCCTTTTGGACTATGACTATTGAAACACTTCACTTGAGGATCGTGAAGCACAGGTCGGAAGTCAAATTCCTGATCCATTATCTTTGGTCGATTGAATATTTTCAATCTTATCACGACCAAGATTTGATAGAACCTTTGTAAGGTAGATCTTGAATCGTAAACCCTAGAAGTTCCTTAACGTATTTTCACGGACTAGGTTTAATACTAAGTTCGTCAAACGTTAAGAGGTAAAGTTGTTTAGGCTAGATCAATAAGCCCGATTCAACAAATTAAATTTCCATTAACCTTGACTTTAAGTCTAAAGGAAATCACAATCGTATTCTTGATTAATTACTTGGATACTTTTAGGTGTTCTGTTAGAGGCAGGGTAGCGCTAGTCTTCACGAAGGGAAGTGGAGCAACTCCTAGGCCTGTAAAGGACGTTAGCTAGGGGAATCAAGTATGTAGGTTTCTGCAGGAGCCAAGAGACGTAGGAGCACATTGGTAGCTGAATTGCTTGTAGGGCTAATTCAGTCTCGATACATTCCAGTCCGAAGTCTGAGAGTAGGCTAGCATCTGTATTCGGTTAATACTGAGGGTGTTCACATCTGGACGAGGTCCCGGGGTTTTTCTGCTAGGTTTGCAGTTTCCTCGTTAACCAAATTCTGGTGTCTTACATTACTTTTCCCTTCCACATTATATTGTCTCTAATCTATATAATTGAAGTAATTGCAAGTTTGTTGATTCATAACCTTTGAGTGAATCCATCTCTATTGAGATCTACAAGAACCACATTCTTGTTATGGTTCGGTTCTCTGAACTATACTCAGGTTGTTGTTTGAATATTGATTTGTGAGATCGTTCAAACAACCATAATCAACTAGGTTCACGAAAATTAAAAGTTTGTGGTGTATCTCGGTATCCCCTCCTTTTCAATGAACACCACCAACTTTCGATCACGAACCAAATAGACAAATTCCCTTGTCCAATTAAACAAGGTCAAGCTAGAACAATATAGTTTCCAAACCTCAAATTCCCACAAGTGATAAACTTGACTTGCTCACGTCCGTGAACTGGAATCTCAACAAGATTTCTCTTGTCTAGGTCTTTGGATTACTAGATTGTGAACTCACAAACAATTCAATCTAGGTTGATATCAACACCACCTGCAATACTTTAATTATAATGTAAAAACAATATAATGAGGAAATAAAGTAAAGTAACACACCAAATCTTTTGTTAACGAGGAAACCACAATCCATCAGAAAAACCCCGGGACCTAGTCCAGTTTTGAGCACCACGTTGTATTAAGCCGCTACAAACACTAGCCTACTATCAAACCTCGAACTGGGATGTAGTTGAGACCGAACCTGCCCTCCAAGCGATTTAGCTGCAGTCGCGCTCCTTTACATCTCTTGGACCTCGCAAGATCCTACGCACTTGATTCTCCTACTGATTGCCAAAAATGCCACAACCACCAGAAGTTGCTTCAGCCGCTGTGAAGACTTCAAACACCAAACCCGTTCTCCAACATGAAAGATGAAACTCAAATTCGTGAACGGATTCTCTCAAGCCTTGAGTATAAAACCGTAGCTCGATTGTTTGGATTAAGAGAAATTATTCCAAATATATTACCACAAGGTCAATCGAGAAAAATCGAGTGATTCCCTTGCAAGATTTTCTTAGGACTTACAAGCACACAATGCCTAAGCGAAATCTTTTATCCTGATTAGTTCTCTTTACGTCTCGCAACTTTTGTTGTCCAAGATGACCAATCAACAAGAACAAAGCTATCACAGGGATAGGCTTGAACATGTGTTTCTCGGATCTCCAAGGAGAAGTATTTTTTAGTCGAAACCGATAAAACGGTTTGGAGGCGACAATGCAAACAAATGCTACACATTCGTGTAAGGTATGCTTTTTGCAGCATTGCATTACCTCTCAATTTATACTGATCAATGAGACATAATTGCTCAGAATAAAGCTAACTTGATATTCAACTATTCTCATTAATATGGAAGGAACTCTCTAAGAATGTTAAGTAATGATTTTACTTCCTTAGATAATTCTTTCCACTAATAAGCTCTTTCCAATTAACTCATGGCATGCTGAAAATAGCTTGCAAGAAATTACCAAAGATAATTTACTTACAATAATACCGTAGAAGTAACCTAACATAGGTGACTTGCCACAATTAACGAATTACTCTTCTTAAGGATTTACCTTAATAAAGTCTAACGACAAGTGTAGTAGTTTCCTAGTTTAAGATCACAACTTAACATAAATAAGTTTGATCAACAAGGGAAAGAAAACCTTGATCTCATTCACCCAAAAATAGTGTCACAAGTGCGCCACTAATATGTGTAAAAATGTTGTCTCAAAATTAAAGAAGAATTGTGCTTAAAATAGCCTTATTATGACCAAAGCACATTAGTCCACAAACTGCTCAACCGGCTTTGACCTGGTCACGCCCTTAGGTTGGCGAACCTAGTTGCCTACAAAGACCAAATCTGCCTATAGGTTGGCGAACCTAAAAAGAATGGTTGGCGAACCCAAATGCCTAATTGCCCATATAGGTTAGCGAACCTAAAAAGAAAGGTTGGTGAACCCATACTCATGAGTCTATAAGAGTTAATCTTCAATTTCCAAACTAAGTAAACTTAGATTGTGCTAACCCAATGATGTAATTATAAAATCTGAAATCCTTAAGCTTAATGAAGTAGAACTTGATCATCACTCTCAAGATTATCGTCGAGATGAATCAAATCTTGGAAAGGATTTTCTTCTTCAATTTCACTATAGTCATACTAAAATCTCGACTATGTTTCGAATGATAGGAAAGGTAATAGACATTTCACCGAACCAATGTGGCACTAACCTTTAGAGAAGTCCTCGTAGATTCCACGTTTCCGCTCCATCTTCAATCTTCAGGTTCTTCAATCCGAGTTTTAATATCCTAATCTAACCCTAGTCTGAAACTGACTTTAGTAGACTTAAATCAAATATTGAGTTTTGCTCATCTAACTTTGACAACCAACTTGACATACCAACGTCGGTGGGTGCAACCGGACATGTGCTTTAACAGAGCTGCATCTAACAAAAATTGGTTGTATTTCAGCAACCCTATAAGGATGCGGGAACAACTTTCAAAACAGAAAGATTTGTCGTTGAGTCTTTGACACTCTGCTAGCGATATATATCCTTAACACATCTTCATTGGTTTCACCAACAACTCTTAGTCGATTGATTTGCATGGTTAAATCCACAAACGTGTTAAGCTCAATGTTAATAGTTTCAAAACGATCTGAAAACCCAGTTGAAGTACGATTGAGCATGTTCATGTTCAACGTATCTTGTTTAAATTTCTCAAAAATAGTAGCCCACAAGGTGTAATGTGGTACAAACATGATGAAAGCAATACAAAGATTGCTAAAGTAAAGAATATAAGAAACTTAAGAATAAAAAGAGAAGAAAACTCGAGAGAATAGAGAAATAATATGGTTTAAACTTGAATATATATATTGATTGATAATAATGTGTCTTAACTTGAAATAAGACTGGCCTTTATACAGGCTTTAAACAAACCGACTAAAGCCAAATACGCAACACACTAAATAAGGAAATCTAATAGAATCTTAGAATAACTAGACTCGAAATAAAGGAAAGAAATAAATCAAGAAGGATAGAAGTTTAACTTCTACACAGAGTCTTCAAGAACTTGATTGTATTCTACATCAAAGTGCTGCCAATTTGTTGTACTCTGTTTATAGAATCTTGTGTATAATAAACACAACTACGATAGATTTTAAGCTGTGAATTTTGGATACCGAACTTTGTTGGTGGCTTTGGTTTTTGCTTTGCCTTTCCTATGAGATTGAGTGTGTGATTGAGATTCAATTTGACTATCCACTTTTTCTTACAAGAATAATTGTGAAGAAAATTTGACAAAGTTAGAAGAGATTTTGACGTTACAAAAAAAAATTCTTGAATTGAAGAGGCAAAGTGAACAGAGAAGATATGGGAGTAGAAATGGTTATAGGCCATGAAATATTAGCTGTTGGATGGAGTCAGCGATGTGATTTACATCGCACGATGCAAATTCTGTCTATCGCTCGATAGAACTCCATCTCTTCTAGCTCTTTAGAGCAACCGCACCCATGGTCCTATAATCCCATATATGGGTTTGGGTTCCACGCAGTGGTGCCGAAAGATTTGTACCAAACCCAAAAAAGCCAAATTTTTGCTCCAAAATTGGCTCCCAAATTTGGGTTTGGGTCTTCGGCGAGAAACAAAATTTTTAATGTCGCAAGAGTGTAAACGAAACTTATAATAACGTTCCCAGACCAAACGTAAATTTAATTGTCGTTAAAAATGAATACGAAGTTATAAAACTCGTTATCGTAAAACGGTTTTAATATTTGCGTGAAACAAAACGAGAATTATAAATACGTTCACATTCTAACGTACTTTATATTTACGTTATGACCTTTTAACGGTATTTATAATTTCGTTATGACCTTTGAACGGTATTTATATTTACGTTATGACCTTTGAACGGTAATAAAAAAACCGTGACGAGTTTCAACGTATTTTATAATATCGTTATAGTTAATACGTAAATATATTTCCGTGTATACTAAAACGACATTTATAATCTCGTAAAAAGTCATGTAATCAATATTTACGTATTCATTCGTAACGATATTAATATTAACGCGATTATATTAACGACAATTATAAATACGTTCAAGTTTTGGGTTTGGTTAAACGGTGCAGATTTTGGGCAAAATGCCTATATTTGGGTATGGGATTTGGGGTTTGGCACCTCCATGGGTGTGGTTGCTCTTAGCGAGTTTGCTGGTCCCATATGAAGGGGCCGTAAGGCCCTCTTACCCAAATGTATATAAGGGGCAATCATCGGAAATTAATAATCCTTCCCTTAGATTAAGTCACACGATTGTTCGTGTTTTAGTTAGTGGCGAAAAGTGAGTTTAAAATCAAACCAGAACATTAACCATCTGAAAAGAGCCGCACGTTGATAACACAGATTCTAACTAACCATTCTCTTCTTTGTAATATCTTAAAAAAGAATCCACAAACCAAAAAAACTTGATCATTCAGCATTATATGCACTTACTAACAAAACCCTAAATTTCACCCACCCCTATCTATCTATTTATCACTTGGCAATTCTGGGCACATTTTCGCAACAGGTTATTTTCTTATCTCGAGTTTATTTATTGTTTGAATTAGGTTTTAATTTCAATTCTGGGTTTGAACCTTTGGTTTTGTTTTATTTAATCAAATTCAGGGTTTATTGATTGGTATGTTTGTTTGGAAGTTTAAATTTCTTTTGAGGGAAAAGTTTCTGTCTTGTAATTGAAACTGTTATAGAATTAACATCTAGAGTGATAAAAAAGCAAGCTTTTTGAACTCAAAGCTGAGTATTTCTGATTATTTGAGGGTTTGTGATAGAGGCCTTTATTTATGTAGTGATTTCTGATTACACTTTTTGGAAGAGAAGGCTGAAATTTGCTAAAACTGTGAAATATACGACAATTTATTTATGTAGTGATATCTGATTACACTTTTTGGAATAGAAGGCTGAAATTTGCTAAAACTGTGAAATATACGACAAAGAGAGTTACATACAATTTGAATGAGGTCTTTAATTGTTTTAAGTAGGAATAACCGGTCGTGTAGCAAATTAAGGTTGTTCAGAGCTTTCTTTCTTTTCGTGGTGTGTACTGACTGGTATGGGTGTGGACACAGCGGACAATTTGAGGTGCATACAATTGTTCTTTTGAAGTTGAGACGGTGTAGGATAATTCTGTTCAGAGCGGTGTTTTAGTAGAACATTTTTCATACTAATATATGGGCTACAAGTCTTTTTACGGTGAACTAGGATTACATTTGAATTTGGTCTTAATTTTCAATTTCGAAGTCTTAATGCTAATGCTTCAGAATGCAATAATAATTCATTTAAACCATTTTTCCATGTATTGAACATGTCGGATATGGATGATGATTGCCTATGAATCCAGATCGTCTAGATTTTTTTGTTTTTTTTTTTGTTTTTGCGCTGTTTGGTTGCGACTTACAAGACCTGATGCTTAAACTGCGTTTATTTTGTTTTCATTTGTCACTTTGTGTGATTTCACTGCTGCAGGGAATCCAATTTAACCATTTTGTTTCCAACTCATGACCTTTGCAGGTTTTGTTTCTCCAAGTAGGTGTAATCTTATACTAGAAACAATGAGTAGTACTTTTAATGGACAAATTTTGGTGGAAAAGCTGGCGAAGCTCAACAATTCACAGCAAAGTATTGAGAGTATCCTTTTCATAGTTGTATGAAATTCAAATGGCACTGTTCTTTCAATGTTATGTTGTGGCCAATCCATTTTTGGAGACACGTGGATGTTTCATAGCTAATAGAAACTAAGTTCTTCTTTTCAGGCAGTGGTTAAGCATTCCTGGCTGATGAATGGTCCTGTTCCATGACACTCAGTACTTACTATATTTATTACACGGTTTATTATCTTGCCATGTTACATAATTTGTGCATCTTTCAACTGTCCAAATTGAGTTACCTCGGTAGGGAAATGGAACTTTTATTAAACAACAAAAGCAACTATTAATGCACTTGGGTAGAACCCTGCTGGTGTTATAATCTTGCTTCTACCTGTTGTCTGAGTGAATATTTCATCTGTTTTACTTCTTTATATTCCTTAGATGCTATCCTTAACATAGTTAAGCTTTATCACACTGGTGTATCTTCCATATGAAGAAAGCAAAGCAAGTGGTAGAGACATGGGATAGGCAGTTCCATTGTTCCCCTCGAGAACAACGATTGTCTTTTCTATATCTTGCAAATGACATATTGCAGAACAGTAGGAGGAAGGGTTCAGAATTTGTCGATGAATTCTGGAAAGTTCTTCCAGATGCTCTTGGCGATGTAGCTCAGAATGGGGATGAGTTCGGAAGAAATGCTGCGCTACGACTGGTTCGAATATTTAACCCTCTCTCTTAGTACTCGCTTATCTGCCTGCCTCAAGTGGGTATAGCTAGTTGTTCGTCATGCCATGGTTTTCTACGCTTATATGTGCTAGCAACTGCAAAGAAAATTACTTGATTACTTGATAAATTCATGTGAATGTAGATGTAATTAGAATTAACTGAGTTGAAATTGTATGCAAATGTTGATCATCTCTCCAACATTTAGTTTTTTCATTCGTATTTGTTACCTCAGGTTACTATATGGGAAGAAAGAAAGGTTTTTGGTTCTCATGGACAAATTCTGAAGGAAGAGCTCATGGGAAGAAACTTGGAGAACCGCAATAGAAATAAAAAAAGTTTGCCCATCAAACCGGTAAGAATCTTTGTCTTTTTATTCAGATCTGCATGTCCATCTTGGCGTTTCAGTATGTTTGATATGTTTCTTTCTTTCCTTTGTACCAGAAACAAGCTATTGGAAGCATACTGGAGAAGATAATTTCGGATTATGAAGTTGTTTATAATAAATCCAAGGATGAAGAAACTCTTTTGAGCAAATGCAGTGATGCTGTCAAATGTGTTGATAAAGTAGAAAAGGAAATTGGCGGCGAATATGGCTCAGGTGTGTGTCTGGGACATTTTTTTTTACGGGATAAATCCCATGACTTTAGTCATGACTTAATTTGTCCAACATCGAATGGAATTGAATCAGTAGCTGAGAACAATCCCCTTGTTTTCTAAAATCTCGCCTTGATATGGTCCTATTATTCTTCACCATCGAGAAAGCACTTCTAAACTGAAGTCAGGGGATCTGCTCCCTTTTTTT
>JAJJMA010054111.1:0-12450 GCA_023529015.1 Papaver nudicaule | reverse complement strand
AGGAACCAGAGGAGATACAGACCTAATCCCACTCTTGCCGCTTAGGTACCCAAAAGAATCCAACCCTTACAAAGTTTTCCAAGCTCGCCTTATATAGGCCGAGCTTGGGTGGTTTACAGCTAATAAGACAAGAGACTCAATCGTGGTGGTGTCAGTCCTTGTCGAGTAAGGCGGTTCCTTCGGTGGTGCTCCGAAGATGGCTCTAGGGCTTCGATCCCTCGGTGCGGTCCGAATCCCTTCCTTCCGAGTCTTCACTCGTCGTGTTGGTCTCGTTCCTCTTCGGTTCGGTTCGAGGCCCCGCCGCTGGTTCTTCTGGAGTGGTTAGGCTTCCTGGATTTACGACACGTGTCCCGAGGGGTTTTTACCCTCCACAAAGAGATTCACGTTGAATTTCAATTGGATATGGAGGTTGATGACGATGAAACAAATCTGAATTTTCCACGCTCTGAGCTTGCAAGAGATTCTGTAAATCTTCACGAGTAACAAAGTTGTGTTGAGAACCCGTGCTTGGCTCACGTGTGGTGTGGACACGAGTGTCCTGATCATCAGGGATAACATGAATCTGAGAAGGACCCGCCCTGTTGGAATAAGCAAGGGGATCTGCACGTGTGAACCCTAGGTTTGTTGGTGGCGTCAACTTCTCTGAGAGAGATCTCAAACACGTCAGCAACTCCATCTGGGTTTTCACCATATTATTCTGACTTAAGGCTAGATCTTGTTGGGTCTTCATGAGATCCACGATGCTAGGTGAGTCTTCAGTACTCCTTGTTTCTCCTGTGCGGGGCTCGAAGAGAAAAGCTTCTGTGCGGCTTGAGATAGGAGTGTAAGGAGTAGGAGAGATAGTGGTAGTGGTAGTCCCCACCATATGAGATAGGGGGGGACGTGATATTGGATAGAGTAGCCGTGGTGGAACCCACCATAGGGGATAACACGCCCAAGGGAGAAGAGGATAAGGTTGACCCCATCTGGGTTGAGGCAGACACAAAATTAGGGTTTCTGGTTGTGATAGGGTTCACGTTTTGGGTGGTGGGGCCAGCAGAGGTGATGTCGCCACTAACTTGGGTATTTGTGACCCCACTTGCAACAGATGAAATCGTGGGACCACTAGTGATATTTGGAGAATTTGTGTTCTCTGAACTCTGCCTCCTAGTTTCAGCCATATTTTCTTACAACTGAGATAATGACCCTCCCACTGTGGTCGCCAAATGTTTTAGGTGTAAAACAATAATGAGAATCTGAAGGGTAAAGTGTGAAGTGTGATGATGTAATAAGAAGTTGTAATGGTATTCGAGAGGTCAAGATCGAACAAGACTCGCCTAAACCAAGAAATGGCCGTTCGAGTATTGCTTCAGTTACAAGAAGAGGATATAGGGTTGGTTTAGGGAGGGAAGCAGAGAAAGATGAGATCAGAGAATTGCTATAATTTCTGTGATGTTGATGATTAAATTGCTAAAAAAGAATGGATATTCAGTTCTCACTAGATATTGAATGCTGAATGAGAAGAGTTAATCAATTATCGATAAGACAGATTGATTATACTTGCACTGAATTAAACTGTTGAACTTGTCTGTTCGTGTTGTTATGTTCCCAAACTGGTCGAGTGACCTATTTATAGCAATAAAATTCCAACTGATCTCGTAAGAAGTGGAAGAGTGGGAGTGAGGAGTGAGTGGGGTCAGTTGTTAAGAGTCTTGCGCCTAATAATAGGGAAGACTAACAACCCACTACCTTATCCCATCTTTCCAGCAACGTTCACACGACTTAGTGTCTTTCCCGTTGAGTGATTGAGCCGTTGCAATCACACGTGCCGTAGACCGCCAAACCAAAACCCTAAAGAATATCCCCCCATGTAACTAACTTGATTCTCGTAAGATTTGTTAAATATTTGTTAAGTCAAAGATGACTAGGTGCAAGTCGTACCAATTACTGGTAAACTCAGGACTTTGCGTAAAGATAGAGATTAAGCGATAAGCTTGTATATCTCTTTTAGATTTGGTCTAAGGATTGATCCGGGCAATCGCCATTTAAATCAATGAGATAAGTCTAAGGATTGAGCTATGCAACCGCCATTTAGACTGAGAGGATTTTAGCAACTCTCTGTGGCAATAATCAAGTATATACGACTTTCGATTTGCCATAAATATGAGAAATTGGTTTGTGGCATGTAATGCACCAATTCTCTGAGTAATGAAGACATATGAATGTCCAAAATAATATAAGTCATAGCCATGAGCCATGATTAAGAATTATAGCACTGATTTATAGAAGCAAGTCCATAATCAGGAAAACAGACGAATGATGCTATCACAGCGTAGCCATCATCAAGAATGCATAAGCATTGCCAATCCAAGACCTAAAGATAGGCCACAATAATAATAATAATCCATGTTACACATCATAAGAATCCTGTTAGGAAGTTAGATATAGGATGTAAAAGGATAAGCCATAACATTACGTTATTTTCATATTTCTAGACAGCTTGCACGTCGTCCATTCATAAAATCACCCAGGCCATCCTATATTCGGTAAAATACCGAAATTTTAGTATGTTATAGGGAACTCACAGAGGAAAAACTTTCGTGAAGGAAGCGCCCCCTAATTGTTCACGGATTTGGCTGTAAAAATCGTCCTTCAAGGAAATTCGTAATCTGCCAGATTTCCGAATTTGATTAGGAAACTAGAGTATTATGGACTCAATAAAGTCCATAATCCTCTAGGACTTGGATCAGCGGGATCCATAAATAGAGGGGAGGCTAGGGAAAGATATACTCTAGCTCTAAGAGGGCAAGGATAGCCGTGAGAGAGAGAATGGCCATGGGCCTCCATGAGTACAAGCGAGAGAAAGCCATAAGGCCTCCATAAATTAGGCGAGGGACAGCCATAAGGCCCCCATAAATTAGGCTAAGCATGGCCATAAGGCCTCCAAATCTTTGACCAAGGCATGGCCTTGGGCCTCCAAGAGTTTGGCCAAGGCATGACCATGGGGCTCCAAAGAGTAAGCTAGGGCATGGCCGTGGGCGTCCAAGAGATTAGGCGAGGGGATGCCGTGGGCATCCAAAAACTAAGCAAGGGAGATGCGTGGGCATCCAAAGACCAAGCAAGGGATGGCGCAAGGCCCCCAAGAAGTTAAGTAAGGGTGATGCCGTGGGCATCAAAGATAAAGCTAGGGGATAGTCGTGGGTATCCAAAAGCTAAGGTAAGGAGTGGCTGTGGGCATCCAAAAGCCAAGGCAAGCTAATGGACGTGGATATCCAAGGTTAGGGCAAGCTAATGGCGTGGATATCCAAAGGCTAAGGTAGGGACAGCGTGGATATCCAAAATCAGGCCAAGGAGTGGCCGTGAGCATCCAAAAGCCAAGGCAAGCTAATGGACGTGGATATCCAAAGGCTAAAGGCAAGGATGGCGTGGATATCCAAAAATCAGGCCAAGGAGTGGCCGTGGATATCCAAGGCTTGGCCAGGGTAATGGCGTAGATACCCAAAGGCTAGGCCAAGGTAATGGCGTGGGCATCCAAGGCTAGGCCAAGGAGATGGCGTGGGCATCCAAAGAGGGTGGCTCAAGTACAAGCTAGGCTAATGTGTATGCATAGGTATTTTTACATGTAGGCTAGGGATATGGACCATGCTACTAGGCCAGGGTCGCGAGATATCAAAATACAGCTAAGGGTAATTAAATATCTTATCCCTATTGTAAAAATAAATTCGTACCTTGTCTCGAGTTATTCCAGGATGCCAGAAATTGATGCAAAATTACTCCTGTGACCTCCTCGCCAAAAACCACCATCAACAGGGGTGAACCGGTGGTTCGCCAAGAATAGAGCATGACTCTTTTATTTTCCCTTTTTCCTTCATTAAGATATCAACTTTTGTATTTACAAGAGTTGTTATAAGCTTGTTGAAGATGGTTTCATATGCCTTTATTAAAGAGGCATTATGGGAAACTGTAGGACAATCTTTTTCAATACTAGTCTTAAGATTGTCAGAGATATTACTATTTGTTCTGGACCATCTTCTTTGTGATATCTTTTAGAAGATACTTCAATAGTGGGGCACGAAGTACGAACACTGGGATTGATGCAACCAATAACAGTTGTAGATATGCTCTTTTGTGTAAGAAGCATAAGCATCTTCTTTTCCCACTTGCGTATTTTGCATCTACGTGAAGTGTGACCAATATCATTACAATGATAGCATCGTTTGGTCCAGTCAGCCTTTTTGGATTTCAAGGACGAAGTTTGTTCGTCTGAAGATCCATTTTTTATGGTGTTTTTGTTCATGATTCACGAAGGCGTCAAACACAGACAGTTACGTCCTTTACAAGGTGTTTGCCGGCTCTGATACCAACTGAAAAAGCGGGGATACCGAGATATACCACCAACTTTTAGTTTTCGTGAACCTAGTTGATTATGGTTGATTGAACGATCTCACAAATCAATATTCAAACAACAACCTGAGTATAATTCAAAGAACCTAACCCTAACAAGAACGTAGTTCTCGTAGATCTCAATAGAGATGGATTCACTCAAAGGTTATGAATCAACAAACTTGCAATTACTTTTATTATATAGATCAGAGACAATATAATGCGGAAGGGAAAAATAATGCAAGACACCAGAATTTTGTTAACGAGGAAATTGCAAACCTAGCAGAAAAACCCCGGGACCTCGTCCTGATGTGAACACCCTCAATATGAACGGTATACAGACGCTAGCCTACTCTCAGACTTCGGACTGGACTGTATCGAGACTGAATTCACCCTACAAGCAATTCAGCTACCAATGTGCTCCTACGTCTCTTGGCTCCCGCAGTAGCCTACGTACTTGATTCCCCTAGCTGACGTCCTTTACAGGACTAGGAGTTGCTCCACTACCCTCCGTCAAGACTAGCGCTACCCTTCCTCTAACAGGACGCCTAACAGTATCCAAGTAATCAAACAAGAATACGATTGTGATTTCCTTTAGACTTAAAGTCAAGGTTAATGGAAATCGACAGGGCTTATTGATCTAGCCTAAACAACTTTACCTCCAAACGCGAGACGAACTTAGTATGAAACCTAGTTCGTGAATTTGCGTTGGGAACTTCTAGGGTTTACGATACAAGATCTACCTTACGAAGTTTCTATCAAATCTTGGTCGTGATAAGATTGAAAGTATTCAATCGACCCAAGATACATGATGGAATTTTACTTCCGACCTGTGCTTTACGATCCTCAAGTGAAGTCTTTCAATAGTCATAGTCCAAAAGGACTTCGAGATGACGACCAACCTTTATGCAAGGATACACAGATGTGTAGAGGATTCAGATTGTATCTTGCAGAAGGTCATCTATTTATAGTGATCACCAAGGGAGGCTTTGCTTAAAGTTTAAGCAACCTTGAGTAGGGCTCAAGCAAGTTCCGGAACTAGGAAAGTCCATAACTTGATTACCCATTCTCAATCTTCTAAGAACTTTGGACTAAGCCAAATGTTAAATAAGACTCAACCTTGTTTGAAGGTTCGCGACTTCTGGTCCAATGATTGTTTGGACATCGCTTTGCGACTTCTGGTCCAAATAATTTATTTGAACATCGCTTGGATTAAGTTGTTGAATTCCATGGGCCAAGTAATGACGAGTCCAAGAACTAATCATGCCTAGACCAAAAACTTCAAGATATGAAAGTTGGAAGTTTTCGCATGGCTTATATGTACGCGTTCATAGAGCAGTCAATGGAGTTCAGGAGAATTCAGGAGAATTCTTGAACTTGTATGTACGCGTTCATGAACACGTTCATACAGACTTAGCTCGTTCTCTGAAATGCCAAAAGCAACACATGTACAAGTTCATGAACGCGTTCACCGTTGGGGTCATTTCAAGAGACAAGTCAACATACTCTACCTATACATATTATCACAAGTGTGACAAATGCAAAGGAGAAAATCCTAGAATACCTTCGGATCATATAAACAACATCATAGACTATTGGTATGATAGAAATGGTAAATACGATACGGAAAGGAAAAACCTTTCTAACCTTTAGCGAGGACATTATGATTTATCAAGTAGTAAGCTCCGGTCTTCGTCTTCATCAGTCTTCGTCTCGATTACCTAAATCTATCCTAATCCGAGGTTGTAGAGTAAACTTATCAACGATTGTGTTTTTGTCTCATAAACTTGACAACTGACTTAAGATAGCAACATCAGTGGGTTCAACCGAGCAATGCTCTAACAGAGATATACCACCAACTTTTGAATTCTTGAACCTAGTTGATTATGGTTGTTTGAACGATCTCACAAATCAATATTCAAACAACAACCTGAGTATAGTTCAGAGAACCGAACCCTAACAAGAACGTAGTTCTCGTAGATCTCAATAGACATGGATTCACTCAAAGATTATGAATTAACAAACTTGCAATTACTTCAATTATATAGATCAGAGTAATGCGGAAGGGAAAATTAATGTAAGACAGCAGAATTTTGTTGACGAGGAAACTGCAAACCAGCAGAAAAACCTCGGGACCTCGTCCAGATGTGAACACCCTCAGTATTAACCGAATACAGACGCTATCCTACTCTCAGACTTCGGACTGGAATGTATCGAGACTGAATTAACCCTACAAGCAATTTAGCTACCAATGTGCTCCTACGTCTCTTGGCTCCCGCATAAACCTACGTACTTGATTTCCCTAGCCGACGTCCTTTACAGGCCTAGGAGTTGCTCCACTTCCCTTCGTGAAGGCTAGAGCTACCTTGCCTCTAACAGGACGCCTAAAAGTATCCAAGTAATTAAACAAGAATACGATTGTGATTTTCTTTAGACTTAAAGTCAAGGTTAATGGAAATCTGATTTACTGAATAGGGCTTATTGATCTAGCCTTAACAGCTTTACCTCATAACGCTTGACGAACTTAGTATTAAACCTAGTTCGTGAATTTGCGTTACGGAACTTCTAGGGTTTACGATTCAAGATCTACCTTACGAAGTTTCTATCAAATCTTGGTCGTGATAAGATTGAAAGAATTCAATCGACCCAAGATACAAGATCAGGAATCTGACTTCCGACCTGTGCTTCACGATCCTCAAGTGAAGTAGTCATAGTCCAAAAGGACTTCGAGATGACGACCAACCTTTATGCAAGGATACACAGATGTGTACAGGATTGGAATTGTATCCTAGAGAAGGTCATCTATTTATAGTGATCACCAAGGGAGGCTTTGCTTAAAAGTTAAGCAACCTTGAGTAGGGCTCAAGCAAGTTCCGGAACTAGGAAAGTCAATAGCTTGAATACCCATTCTCAATCTTCTTCTAACTTTGGACTAGGCCAATAGTTAAAGAGGACTCAACCATGATTGAAGGTTTGCGACTTATGGTCCAAAACATGTTTGAACATCGCGTGGATTAAGTAGTTGAATTCCATGGGCTAAGTAATGACAAGCCCGTGAACTAATCATTCCAGAATCGAAAACTCAGTGATATGAAGTTGAGGGTTTTTCCACGGCTTATGTGTACGCGTTCATGAACGTGTTCACAGAGCTGTCTATTGGAGTTCAGGAGAAACCTTGAACTCGTATCTACGCGTTCATGTATGCGTTCATACAGACTCACTCGTTCTCTGGAAATACCTTGTGCAACATATGTATGCGTTCATGTACGCGTTCACCGTTGAGGTTATTTCATGAGACAATTCAACTTACTCTACCTATACATATTATCACGGTTGTGACAAATGCAAAGGTGAAGAATCCTGAAATACCTTCGGATCTTATAAACAACATCATAGACTAATGATATGATAGAATGGTAAGTACGAAATGTGGAATGGAAAAACCTTTCTAACCTTTAGCGAGGACGTTATGATTTATCAAGTAGTAAGCTCTGGTCTTCGTCTTCAATGGTCTTCGTCTCGATTACCTAAAACTATCCTAGTCCGAGTTGTAGAGTAAACTTATCAAGGATTGTGTTTTTGTCATCTAAACTTGACAACTAACTTCAGATAGCAACATCAGTGGGTTCAACCGAGCAATGCTCTAACAATCTCCCCCTTTGTCAATTTTAGTAACAAAACCAATCTTACATATGGATTCAAAAAGTAATATCTTTTAGCCTTAACCATAATGTACTTGATCTTTTTGTAATCTTCAACGTCTTCATATAAGAGTGTTCCTGCAAGTGAAGATTCAAGGTAGAGATAACAAACTTCAAAGATACCACACATCTTGGTTCTTAGAAGGACATAGTCCAACATGAGTTTGTTATGCAATTGAGTAGTATTTAAAACTTGTAAGCATATTGCATCGATGCTTAAAGATACTACACAATATGATATGTTCTCCCCCTTACTCAATACACTAACTTTTGCTTTGACATGACAAGCACATCGATTTTACTCCCCCTATGACAATGCCGTAGACAATTGTCATAGTGGATAGAAAGATTTTACTCCCCCTTACTACAAGATTTCTCCCCCTTTTGTCACAAAAATAGACAAAATAAAAATAAAAATAGGAATCCTCATAAAACAACAATAATCAATGTAGACAAAGGTAAACATACCTGAAACAAGAGATAAAAAGATGTGATTCTCTCGCAGATTCCACAGCCGCACACCCCAAAAAGATATGACCATGAAGCACAAGTTCAAAAGAACTCTCCCCCATAATGTGTCATTCCATAAGGAACAACGTGACGACCTTCCCAAGCAAGGATTTGGAATAAATTCTTGGGTGAAGTACAATTTTACAAGTAATTGCGATTATGTTTTTCTTCCCTAGCTAGTTACGGTCAAGTAGGAATTCAAGGTTTAATCTTCCTACTTTCTCAGAGAGTTTCGGTCAACCATCGCCTTTAGAGAAAACATTAGGTTACCCCTTCCTAGTGGTTGTAAGACTAAGAATTAAAGGTACAACATTTAATCCAGCGGAGTTCAACATTATATCCTACGAGGTTCCTCTTTATCAAAATCGCCTCCCCTTAGCCATAAGAGTCAGAAGCATGGATTTTGACAGTTCTTCATGAACTGCTTTACCCGAACGGGTGGTATGGCTAAAAAAGCAAGTTCACGATTTATGAAATACATTCATATAGATAATCAATTAAAATCAAGCATTGCAATCATCAATTAAGATTTTAATTTAATAACCTCTATTAATTGATGAAAAGAAACATCTTAAATAAGTAGTGCATAATTGTTTACCCAAACCATAGGGAGCACTTTTTTCAAAAGGAATTAAATTATGCAATATGTTCTTCTTCCGAGTTACTTTCATTGTAGGTAGCTCTAACATCGGCCATCTCTTGCTCAATCTTCAAATGAGTGCCAATCAATTCAACTTGCTTTTGGATGCAATAGACATTGTTCTTCAAATTTCGTTGCCCTTCGAGAACTTGAAGAAGTAAATCTTTGATATTAGCATCTTGAGGAATGAGCGCCGAGGAAGTAGCATAAATATGTTTCTTGATGTTGGTCTCGATCTTTCGAATAGAGCTATTTGTGAGAACTTTTGGCTTGACCAAATTATCATCAAGAGATCCTTCTTTATAATACTCACAAATCCTAGAGATTAAACAAGGGAAGCCAAGGCACTTGTTCAACGATGTCATATCTAGCATTTGAAGCAATATAAATCCACAAATATCAACAATACCTTTCCTTTCCAAGAGAAAATACATAAGTTCCGTAAATTCTTGGTTCCAATAGGCATGGATGCATGATGAAGGACACAAGTTGGTTACCCCGATCTTACCAAAGGCTTTCAAGACTAGAGATAAATCTTTCGTAGGAAAACGATTGTTATCCCAAGTTACAACCTTCTGAACAAGCATTTTAGACATATCACCAAATGTGGGGCGATCTTGTTCAAATGCGGGTACATGAACGGTTCCCACCGGTAATTCTAGGATAGACCTAAGAACATAGCGATCACCACATATAGTGGTTTCGCCAATAAGAGTCTTAAACTCCCAAGTTTGATGGTTGATGTCATGGATGTTGGCATAGAATAATTTGACCAATTTATCACCACCAAACCCTAGGCCATCAAAAATATTTCCCCAATCATATGAATTCATGAAGTTTGAGAAATCATCATTCGATGTCTTTTCATACTTTCTTTCCATGATGATTTCCTTGAAGAAATTTCATGAAATTTGTTGCAACACAAATCATCATAGAAGTATAATCCAACCTTAGAATCATACACATATGAAGATTTCCCTTTCCTTGATTTCTTGGAAACCTTTGTAGACCTAGACATAATGAAGTAATATGAAGAGATTACTTACTTGAGATCAAGGAGCTCTCTTTGTGGATTCAAGTCTTCCAAGTTGTTGAGTGATTCAAGAGGAGGTGGGTTCCGAAACCTTGGGTTTTATGTTCACGAACAATGACCAATGTTCACGATATATATATAGACCTTTAGCGGGCCTTAAGGATTTCTTTATCAATAACCCTTTTATTTTAGCCAATGTATGAATTTCTCTAAATTAAATCTTTCAATATTATGTTCCGAGAAAATTCATGTTCCTCCAAAATACGTGACCATTCTATTAAAAATTAATGTGCAATTATGCCTTGTCACTTTAAGTTTAATTATCAACGTTATGATAGATTACATAATTTTCTGAGCCAATAATCAGTAATTCTTGTGGATCCTGATCTCGACTCTTGCCTTAGAAGCCAGAGGCAGGGGGGATTCTGATTATGGTTCACGAAGCGTTGATACCCACATCAAGTCATTACATTTTGGACCCTTCTGGATGTGGTAGCATCTTCCCCCTTTGATAGGGTGCTCACTATAAGTTAGGTGTCCCGGATGCGTATAAGATATTAGTGAAACACAAATCATCAGATCAAGAATCACATAACTCTTGAACGTGGATACATCTCTTTTTGGAGCAAAGCTCAACAATTCATACGTATCAAATAAGGAACGTTGCCGTATGTGGATACACCAAGTCTAGTAGGGCCTAATGGGTCTAGGATATACCTATCTAGGCCCATTCAAATGGGCTTGAGTTAAAGGATTTTAGAGGCCTAAGAGATAAGGAATGGCAATTAGGTGAATAAGTGGTTAAGAGGACACATGGCAACCTAAGGATAAAAGGATATCTCTATAAATAAGACTCTAAATGGGATCATTAAAAGGGTAATTTTGGAGGTTGGGTCATTTCTTAGGAAAAAGAGAGAGAAAAGAAAGAAAAGGAGAGGAAGTGAATCGCTACCTCTGTGACTCGGATCAGATCTACATCTTACCCCATTCACAGTTGGCGACCACAGTGGGAGGCCGATTTCGAGTCCAGCGGAATGTAGCCAGCGGGAGACACCGAGCACGTCGAGGAAGAACATCGAGCAGGTCTCTGAACCCGATGGGACCTGCTCGATGTTCTTCCTCGACGTGCTCGGTTATAGCAAGTTATTCTATACACAATATGGATGTTTATAAATGGCCTCTGAAATTTGTTCGACAATGCGAAAGAGCAATTGCTAACTTCATATGGACGGGTGATTCTCTGGTGACTAAAGCTTTGATAGTGTCAAAACTTTTCTTAAATCCGTTTCCTTCTGGCATATCTTTTACTGTTTTCTTCTTCTTCTAACTTAACTTGATTTTGATCAAAATTGATCTACAAACTGCACTGAATACATGAAAATCATCATTGTCAATTGGTTTTTTCGATGTGTCTAACATCAAAAACTGCATCATTAAGATTAGAACCTCTCAGCATCCATTGTTAATCATATCATTTTTTCAATTTTGGTATATTCACTGCATCTTATTTTATGTACTGTGTTATTCCTCCATCATAGAGGTTGAAAAATGATTTCTAATGCTTTGTTTCTTTAATCTTTGTCTCTCAACACAGGTTTCTACAGGACTCCAAAGTTGATCAATTGAACTTTCATCTCCTTTAGGTCTGTTTTCCTAAACAAACTATATGGACAGCTAACTTTTTTCCTTCTCTTCCTTTGCGTTTGCAGGTTGTTCCCAACCTTCCTAAATGGCGTTTGCCACACATCCCGTATGGGTATATGCGTTTGCGATCACTGGTGCACAACTAGTATTAGTTATGATTATCAGGTGCTTTATCGAATGGGTTTCCAGAGTTGCACACAAGAAGATGTTTGAAGATTTTCCCATGGCTGAGTTTACAGAACGAGTCACGATTGGATCCTCCCCCCTTTTTCGAAAATTTCAAAATTCAAAATTTTGTTACAAAATAAGGAAACGTATTAAATGTTGCGTTATTCTTGCAGCTATTTTCTACATTATCTAGCTCATGATCTTAGCACCCATAACTGTGTCAACAGAAAATATAGGGATCTTCCTATGTTACAGGAAACCCATAACCCTATTAATACCAAGTCATACACAAATCTTTCGTCAAAACCTAATATCTTCTGTAAAACTTTATCTACCTTACCCTAATATTGCAATGGAGGCAAATAACTCATCTAGATCGGAAAGCTCAAGGG
>JAJJMA010054105.1:7512-19323 GCA_023529015.1 Papaver nudicaule | reverse complement strand
TACATTTTGTTTTGGTTTTTTATTTTAATTTTAATTTTATTTTTTTTTATTCTAATTAAAAAATCCGCAACGTTTATAGGCGTTGCCTAAATTACAGAAAACATTGCTCTAAATAAATTCTGCAACGTTACTTACGTTGCTTTAAATAAAAAAGTGCAACGGAAGATGCAACGTTACTTCCGTTGCTTTAATTAATTAGAGCAACGTTAATAGACGTCATGAAAAATTTGTAACGCCGTATTCGCAACGCTAATAGACGTTGCTTTAATTCTGCGCAACGTCTATAAGCGTTACAAACAGGCCCCTGTGGCGTAGTGTGATTGAATTCCACGCAATACAACTGAATAATAACCCATAGTTTTCTTGCCACTTGAGTTATTAGTGCATATATATATAGCACCCAAACATTCTCTTAAAATTATCATACAGAAAAATCCGACTTTAAGCATGGAAGATGACCATTGTATAGCTAATCTCTTGAACCCTGATAACTTGGGATCTATAACAACAACACCAAACGTAACGGTATCCAACCTAACTATTCCGGGCGAAGATGAATTCATCGACATAGTAGTAGCAATTTCATACGAAGGTTATCTGAACAATGGATTCAAAAAGAAATATCTTGCTCAGACAACAGTTTTGGCTTCTCAGAACGACAAAATCAACATGCTGAACAAGCGCATAAAAAGCCTTTTTCGTGGAGGAGAACATACATATGTCAATATTGATTATGTATCTTTTGCTCGCCAAGATTACAGCAATGGAGCAACATTGTATCCGAAGGAGTTTTTAAATCAGGTAGAGGATCCATCCCTCCCAAGCCACCTACTCCAGTTGAAGATCGGAATACCAATTATCCTGTTAGAAGATGTAAATAAGAGGGACAGGATCGTCGCAGGTACAAGACTGATTATAACACAGCTACAGGAAAACGAGATACTTGCAGAGGTCTTGGTCGGGCGTGCTGCTAGGAAGAAAACGATTATACACCGAAGAATAATCAACTCGATGAGTTCAATCCCAATTACTAGGTATCAATTTCCCGTGAGAGTTGGGTTTCATATCAGCAATGGATTTACCCAAAGCCTGCTCAATGCAGGTTTCTGTATAGCGACGGGATCTTTCCAAGACAATAGATACCCAATGTACATCGGCATGTCAAATACACCGCATGGGCCATAAAAAAACTGAATTTATAAACATTGAAAAAAGCAGATCAGGCCATGGGTATACCAAGTCCACCCAATGTAAGCAAACCACCGACAATGCACCGTTATAGACTATGTCATCGGTCAATGCTTGCCCCGCCAGGTCGATGACGATGAATGATGGCGACAATCTACATCGTCTATTAATTTGTCTTCATGATCTTAATTTTATTTCGGTAATTAGTTAGTTTAGATATCAGAATTTATTATACAGACTATTGTGTGTCAACGAATCACGAAAGACATATACAGCCATTTTGATTATTGTTTCCATAACATTTCAAAAAGGTATTTAGCGGAGAATGTAGAATCAAAGGTTGAGCCCCGGCCGTAGGCCGGGGCAATACCTAGTCCTTAACACAATTTTTCCTTGACTTTAGGAAGTACATAAGTTCATCTCCAACCAAACATTTCTTAGACTTACTTAGAATGTCCACATGTACAAATTTTAACTGGACAATCTTTTTTTCAATCAATAGTTTTCTTTTTCTGACTTGAAACGTTTTATTGGTTTTGGATAAAATAGAGAAAAGATCTTCTCATCCTAATGATGTGAGAATAACTACATCCACAAAATTAGTCTTCACCAAAAATCCTATGTGGCCGACAATACAGGAAGTTTAATGAGAGCCCATTTAGAGGTGTAAAACGTGTCGGCACGGCATGGCACATGGCACACAAAGGCGTGCTTTTACGTGTCATGTGCCGTGCTGTGCTGTGCCAACAATTTTAACGTGTTGTGTCGTGCTGTGCTTTTTTAGTCAAAATCAAAGCACGGCATGGCACACGGGCATGACACACGAATAAACGCGCTGTGCCGTGCCGTGCTGTGCTGGCACACTAAATTTACGTCGTCCTAAAAAATGTTTTTTAAATATTTAAATAGCTTATAATCTTATAAATTATCAAATTAATTATAATAAATTTTGAAAAAATTAATTAAAATTTTGTATTTAATATTATATATTGCATAATATACAACTTTATTAACAAAAAAAATAAATATAAGTTGAATTTTATGTTATAACAATTATACCGTTATTTGTTTTTCTACCAAATGAATGTCAAATAGACATATTTACAACATCAATTACATTTCTAAATATTTTTTTTATCACTTAATAAAATTAGATATTATGTATTGTCATAAATTTAATCAAAATAACAAAAATATAATGGTAATAACTAGGTAGATTTCATTTTTGTGTGAAATACACATGTAATGTAGTGCACTACTGTGCCGTGCTTTACACGTGCTGTGCCATGCTTAGCCGTGCCGCGTGCTGTGCTGTGCTTTATCGCGTGTTGTGCTGTGCTGTGTCGTGCTGTCGATTAGTCAAGCACGGCACAACACACTAAGCTAGTGTGCTGTGCCTGTGTTGTGCTTTGTCGCGTGCCGTGCTGTGCCTAAATTTTAGCGTGCTGTGCTGTGCCATTAACGTGCTGGCATGGTACAATTTACACCTCTAAGCCCATTGGAGATGCTCTAAAACAGTAAAAGGATTCCAAGCTTAAGTTGTATCTTGGTTTGGAGTATTTTTGCTGCTTGAGCCCTTCTTTCTTCTCATGAAGGTTGAACATTCCTCATGTTGAAGGTTGAGTTACCAAATCAAAAAAGCTTGAGAAGGTGACACATTGTCTTTATGGTTAACCATGTCACCCTCCACAATATTTTGGTTTACTCTTCACTCTTGTAGCAAGCCAACTTGTGTTGAGATGCATTTCTTAGGTATACACATTGGGTTTACTCTTCGAGGCATTGTTATAACTACACTTAACACTTTCACGACCGAAGCTCTTGCAGATAGAACAAAAGACATGTTTTCTAGGATATTCTAGTTTCACCTACCATTGGCGATTTGATGATAGGGAACTCATCTGAGAAAATGTAATTTGCGGTAATAATTTCTACACAAACTCTAGCAAAAATCATCCCAGTATTCACTACTTGGCAGTATGACGTAATTGGTCACCAATTGAGGTAGAGATTCTAGATAAACCAGAAGCATTCCACAATTGTAATGGCAAACCCGTTCATCCAAATAGGGATAGATTCATCCAAATACGAATAGATTTAATGGAATCAACTTGAAAGCTACACCATATATTCTTCATTTTATAAGAGATTTCATGGCTTCGTTCGAGTACCAGCTTTGCCCTCATCCCAATGGAATAATGGCGGGAGATCTCAAAATCCTAAATTCACTAGCCATCTGTACGCCATGGTGGCTCACTTACTCGCAAAGTATACCTTTAGGCACAATATATCTACACACAGTGGATGTCTTCCCCACCACCTTTGGCATTGTTTCGCAGCTACAACTCGAAGCTACTTCTATTACTTAAGCTTGTACTTTTGTTTCGTTATTTTTTTTAGGCTCTTTAAACTATCAAAACAAAACAAAACAAAAAAAACTCCCCCGGAAAATATGTGCCCAAGAAGATGTGGTTGTATCCGGGAGCGGGTCCAGTCCATGATTAGGGTTGGCAGTTGGGCCCAACTGCATTGGCTCTCAAGCCCAATTTCACTTAACAAAATTGCTGGCCCAAGTTTATCAGGAGTTTTCTCATCACGGTTCTATATAGGGGTGAGCATGGACCGGATTGGGCTGATTTTTGCCTCATCCGGCCCGCACCCAATATTTGCTGGATTTTGGATTCCACATCCGCACCCAATCAAATATCCGGCGGATTTGCATCTAACGGATGCGCGAATGCGCGGATTGGGTGCGGATGATCCACTGGTTCTTAGAAAGTTAAAACTTATTATAAGAAGATAGCATTGCAAAACATGAAACTGCCAAAATAACCTACATACATATATAATAAGGTATCCCAAATTCTTGTACAATATCAGAACTTCATATACAAAAAAGTGACAATAAAACATAACCAACAACTCCAAAAAACATGTTTTACAACTGCCCAATCTAAATGTGTAAAAGTTTTAGAAGTCTAAAGCCTACTGTTAGTACTATGTCTCGTACATACCATACACAAAAAAAAAAGTCAGTTCAAAGTGATTACTTCTTCACCCTTGAGCACTTCCAACGCGTTTGCAATCCAGAGAATGAAGACAAATAAATGAATTAATCACTGACATAGTATATCTAATAATCCCTGAGTTTTTATTAAATTTCCCCAAATAACCTTAAACCTAGTGGGTGCGGATGTCCATGGACTTTTAACCACTCCAACCGCAGCCGATCCTGTATTTAGTGGTTTCTAGAAACAACATCCACGTCCGGCCCATCTTTTGGCAGATTGGACACCCAATCCGCAAAAACAGTTGGGCCGGATTGCGCCGGCGGTTTTTGGGTCTTTTGCTCACCCCTAGTTCTATAACACTCTAAATATTAGGGTTTTTTCGAAGAGAAAAGGAGGGACAACCATGGCGATATTGAGAGCAATTACTAAGAAGGTATCTCCTAATATTCGATTAATGGAAGGAGCACTAAGGTTTCCTCGTTGCTTTAGCAGTATTCTAGCGGCAGATGCAAAAGATCTTACCAACAAAGAAGTCTTTTGTGAGGATTTGGAAACGCTGCTGAAAGATCATGGGCCCAAAGCTAGGAAAGTAACGCTGAGTGAGTTTTCTCAGGAAGCTAATGGGGGGATGCACGAGATAGACCGGAGGTGGGATAATTATGTGTATGCGATCCATGACTTGTGGAGGGAAAAGAATGAAGAGGAACGGAGGAGAGACCTAGATACGAGGTGGAGATACTTGAACGAATTACTGCAGCAACAAGGAATTGATACCAGTAATCACAGACTGTTCCTGTCCATGAGAATGATAGATCCTGATGATGATCCTTCTGTTAGCAAATCAGAAGGAATTGTCGAATTCAAAATTGGTTCACCTGATAGAGGACTAGTAAGCATTAACAGATTACCATTATTAGATCGTCGTCCATGGTGGTTAGAATCATTACCAAGACAAACTGTGAGGGGTTTGCTATGTATTACGGCTCGCCATAGAGACGCATTTCTCATATATAACCCTATCACGGGAGAAAGATCACCTTGGATTGAAAGTAAAATGAGTACAGTGGAGAGGAAATATAACAGCATTGCGTTTGGATTCAACCCACACAGCGATGAACATCAAGTCATCTGGATATCAAGTAATAAATCTGGTTCGGATCAAGTTGTGGAAGTCTTCACAGTTGGCAAAAACACATGGAGAGGAATCGAAGCGGTTCCGCCGGTTTCTGTAAGTAATGGTCATCTAGCCCCTTTTTATGTAGATGGTTGTTTATATTGGCGGTTCCGGGAACTTGGTGATGGTGAACTTGAACAAATAATGAGATTTGATATTGTAACTGAAAAGTTCAGAGTTATTACGATTCCTGATTTCGTCGTTGATCCTGAGAGAAATAAGTCACAATCTGTCGAGCTAACAGAAATTGATGGACGCATTGCCGTATTAGATTGGATATGTGAACTTGAATTTTCTCTATGGACATTTCAAGAAGAAGCAGATGGTAGTATTAAGTGGACCGAAGAGGTTATCGATATGCCTCCCCACTGGAATCGGAAATTTGACCTTTCAATTGAAGCTCTTACGGGGACGAATCTCATCTTTCTAACATCAGAAGTGTTAGACAGTGTTTTTTATTACGATAGAGACACCAAGGAGTCTATAAGGTTTCCAGTCTCGCCAGACTGTGTACCATTGGACAGTGGAAGGATAATACAAGTGTAGGCGGAAGGCCACAGGTATGACACCCGTCTTCGACATGCCGGTACAGCTAGTCATGGTGCACTTCCTGGAGGGATCACTAGTTATTGTCTGACAAACACAATTGCATTCCTTGAAGTGTATCGCTGTACTGGCAGGACAGAGGTACGTTTGAAGCTTCCGAAAGTACATTCTTCTAACATCATAAAACAATATTCTTGGAAGTTCTTGGGTTTTATTAAGTATATTGTTTTTATTCTATTTCCTATATAACTATCATCAACATTATTGGCTTGTCGTTCTACATCCAAATATCAGCTTTACCCTCATCCCAATAGAATTATAGCGGGAGCTCTCCACTTACACGAATAGTGTCCTGAGCAGTAGTCATAAGTTTGGTCGCAATGCCTAGTTTACGGTAACTCGGATGAACACCTAAACATGTAAGATAACCCTTTCGACATGTTCTTTTTCTTCTTCGCCTGCTAGTTATTCCTCTAACATCTAACAACAACATATCCAACAATCATTGTCAGCCACTACAAGAAAATGGGTCTCTAGCCACCAGCACGAAATAGTCGCAAAGAGATCTTTTTTGCTCGCTAGAGACCATCAGCGAGTAAAATCTGTAGTCGCACCGCTGTAGCTAAAGACCAGGTTACTAGAGGACCCTAGCGACCATGTACTCGCTAGACCTATCTAGCTATAATCATCAGCAGCTGTAATCATGTAGTCGCGAGAGATGTCTTGTAATAATCATCAGCAACTATACCCTTTGGTAGCAATACATTTCTAGCGAGTCCATTTTGTTTCGAAGTATGAGAGGTCCAGCGGCTCCATTTTTGGTACTAGCATGAGAGGTCTAGCGGTTCCATTTTCTGTTCTTGCATGAGGGGTCTAACGACTCCATATTTTGTACTAGCACAAGGGGTCCAGCCACTCCATGTTTGGTCTTAGCAAAAGAGGTCCAGCGGCTCCACTTTTGGTTCTGGCATAAGGGGTCTAGCGACTCCGTTTTTTGTACTAGCAAAAGGGGTCCAACCAAAAGGTCCAGCAGCTACATTTATCACATTTTAAGCAGCCGGTGAAAATTAAAAGCTAGCTAATCAAATTCGATTACTGAATACAAATTTAGATAAACTAGAAATTTATATTATATATATGAAGATACCACAATATCCAGCCATATCCAAAAGAGCTAACACCAAGGGATCTAAAACATACATATCCCAGGTGAAAATTAAAGGTTTATAACACTAGGGCCATACCAAATTATTCATCCCAGTAAGTAACTAAGAACTTACTTAAAAAACTAAGAACTTCAAACCAAAATACTGAAGCAAAAAACTTCATAGTACCATCAGTCTTGTCTTGCTTCATTGCCCTCCCCCCAGTTCCTCATCATCCGTGTTTTCTTCATCACTCGACATTTCTTCCTCTTCTTCACTGCAAACATCATCCTGGTCCTCAAGTTGTTCCTCTTCATCCTCCTTTTCACCATTTTCAGTTACATCCATTGCATCTTCTAGCACAGGATCCTGGCCTATATTCTGAAGAGTAACATTCAGTAACTTGAAGAGTTTTGTTATCTTCTTGTTTGCCGCATCTAGTTGTTGTTGAACTGCAGTCAACTGTTCATCAGTTTTTGAATAGTTTGCAGGAAGAGCAGCTTTCTTTAGGCGCCTTTTACAACCTAGCCGAGTAGAATCGACAACTTGATGATATATCTCTTCGCGTGAAAAGTCAATTTCTCCTCTTTCCTTCTGCTCTAACAAGTCATCTATCTCCTTCTACACAAAAGCAATAACAAACACAGTAAGTTTAATTTCAGAACCAGTAGTGCAGTCTTCAAATATCACAAGCAGAAACAAAGAAAATTAATCTTACATCGAAAGCTAACCCAGCGCTCATGAATCCTAACCATATATTTGGAAATTGGAATCCATATCAGTTACATTTCTTAGGTAATTTTCCTACTCTTAAGCCTACGCTACTGTTGGCCTGTATTTGGGAGTGTGACACCTACCAACATGACATAATAGATCCAACTAATGTGCAAGCTGATAACCATCCAATTCTCTCATGTTAAATTGAGATACAAGGTAACCTAAGTAAACTTCAGTCTCATTCCATAGTCATCTCTATCCATAAGCTTTCTAAAAGTGCCCAATATGCTTAAAGCTTGTTACGAACATTTGATAAAAACATAAATTTATTACCATCCACTGTTTACATATTTGTGGAAGCTTTGCCTTCTTTTCCCTGTGGGTTTCCTTGAACATTGTAAGGGGATCAATTGCTAGACCTTTCAACTTCTACAGAAATAGAATATGGAGTTGATTAAGAAAACAATTGGTGTAGCAACAATTTTACTGAAAAAAAATAACATAAGTTACAGATTTCGAGTATACCCTTTCAAACAGCTTCCTTGTAAAGCTCTGTGAACCATTTGTGTGGTTCAGAACTTGCTTCTCTCTTGCTGCAATTGCTTTAGCTGATCTTGCCTATCAAATAACCAGGAAATTAGAAGTTACATTAAACACCATAGACTTTAGAAAAGTTTAAATTATCATCATTCGAGCCGAACATAATTACCTTAGCCTCAGTTGTGTTGAAGTATTCACATATGTTTTTCCAGTCTTCAATGTTTTCACAATTTTCAGGGGGGTGTGCTAAAGCAATCTGTAGATCACCTTTACACGTTTCCCTGAAATGTGTACTCAAGGACGCCCTGTACGACACATATGCCTTATTCATATATTTTCTCAACATCGTTTCCGTAACCTCATCATCAGGTACAAGCTCATAATGATCCTACAGATGACAAAAGTTACTGTAAGATTTCATGAAATTCAGAATGGAATCAACAAGGTTTCAGAAGTTATTATAAGATTCCGAAAAACTGAAAAACAATGCATAACGAAATGTTTCATTACCCTTGCCTTCTGAGAAAATCTTTCTACATTTTCTGGTGGCATTTTTCTAAATAAACGAATGGAAAGAGGGAAATTCTCCCTCTGCCTAGTCCACACTCCAAGGGATGCAATCAATTCAGAAGCATAAGGACCTATAAATTCTTTATTGAACACACCCACTCTAGGTAAGAGATTTTGCACAGGTTGTTGCGCTAAGGCTTTTAGCATTCTAGTGATTCCCCTTTTCACTGTTAAGAAGAAAAAAAATGAAGCATATATCATTATCATTACAAGTCTACAACTTATTGTAACATAACATGTGCAACTAAAATTACATAGTTTTACATACCAAACCGGGGAGCTCCAGATTCAGCATTGTGCTCAGCAGGAGTGTTTGAACCTGCTGGTGAATGTTCAACATTCTCAGGAGAAGGACTAACTTGTCTAGAAGCTTGTGACCTCCGGCTTTCATTTTCGAGTACACCCGCATCAAAGTTAGGTAAAGAGCTTGCCCGTGAAGGACCTTCCTGGTGACGATCATTGTCAGTTGTGTGTGGAATTGAGGATGAGCTAGCCTGTGAAGGACCTCTAGATTTTAGACCTCCCCCCTGTGAAGTGCGAACTCTTCGCTCAACTTGTAAATCACCAGGTTTGGAACTCAGCAAGGTTCTTGTTGGTGTAAGATCAAATAGTCTTCGGAACTTCTTTTGCTTAGGAACATCAGATGCCCCTTGAGAATGGAACTGAACTTGAAAGTTGTCTTTGGTCTTTGTTGCTGGCAACGGTCTTTTCTGTGAAGAACGCTTTATTTTGGCCAGTGAATGATGCATTGGGTCGTCGCTTGTAGGACAACCATGAATCCCTCTAGTCATTTCTGATAAAACAAAGCAAAGACCAAATCTATAAGATTGCAACAAACTCCAAAATGGTAATAAGGAGATTTAAACACTCAACTGAAGTTTTTCTCAACAGAAAATGACAAGAAAAAGGACTCAAAATCAATCAAATGCATTCCTAAGATGTGCAGAATAAGCTCAGTCACATTGATGCCCAAATTTGTGTGTCCTGTGTCCAGAACTATGATATGGACTCCCACTCACTAGTCTGGATCTCAAAGCGTACACCTCATACACATATAACATAAGAAATATTAGACCACAGCGACCCGACTAATTAAAATACTGAGTTTCAAAAGAGAAAGGATCATCACTTCCATCTTAATCATTCTACTCAGACTGAAAATCAAAACTACAGTTGTCTGGCTGCTACCAATTGAAAAAAATCAATTGATTTTCAATGTGTGCATCATTGGTATATACAAGAGGAAGGATAAAGCCTTCACACTCAATTAACCCAATACATGCAATCTCAAATGACAAAAATAAAATAAAGAAACCACAAATCCTACAATCCATGGAAGGGGATTGAAAGCATTAATATCAGCTTCAATCAGTCTTTGGGAGAGACAGTAGGGTGACTATGCAATATTGGTTCCTAAAAACCTACATAGCCACCAGAGCTTTCATTGTCTTTCCTAAGCATGTCTATGAGCAATTAGAGCAAAAACTGGAAACCAAACAAAAACAAAACCCATAGAAATGAAATTAAAAGGAGGGTTCAGTTCATGTTTGTGACATCGAGAACATGAACCCCCAAACTGGAAACCAGATTTTATTTTCTTTCAGATAACATTTTTTTAAAAAAATTAAAAACAAAACTCATAAAGAAATGAAATTAAAAGGAGGGTTCAATTCATGTTAGTAGACATCGAGATATCAGAACCTCCTAACTGGAAACCCTAAAAGAAATCCTAGAGAAATCAGATCCCCAAAACTGGAAACCCTAAAAGAAATCGAGAAACCATTACCAGATTGATACAGATTGCTGAGAAGACTTAGACTCAGGAGAAACAAATTTGTTGGGGAAAAAGAAAAAAGAACCCTATGTTAGCTCTTTATATAGAACTAAATTAGGGTTCTTTTCTATTTTTCCCCAAAAAAATTTGGTGAAATTAGGGGGGAAACAAAGCGGGAATGAAATTCTTCTGTCGATTTTGGGAGGGAATTGGTTTATGGGTGTTGATTTTCGGGGGAAAATGGTTTATTGAGGTGATTTGGGGGGGATTCGTCTCTGACTTTTCAGAAAAGAGGTTAGGTTTCTGAGTGAGTGAAGACAGAAAAAATAAAAGAACAGAGAAGAAGATAAAAGAGAGAGAAATGAGGGTGTGTTTTATCAATATAGCCCATTTGTCTCTTAAACAGACGGCCCAAACTATTTTTAGTCACACAGTTAAGCCCATTTTCCTACCTTTAGCAAAGTTTTCACAAAAAACGTCTATTTAGCCATGTATACCAAGCGTTATTTGATGACTATATTGTGTAAAATGTATAATAATCATTTAAATCTTTAAATCATAAATTAATTCTTCTAAAATATTATATAAAACTCTATTTTAATAATTTAATATGAGCCAAATTTTGGATGCCGAATTAGTATTTACAAAACGCATAGAACACGTATGTACGAATTCTCGCATTTTGACTGAATCCATCATAATTGACCGTATATTTGACCAAATTAATTTTTAGTCTAACCAATTAATGCGCGTAAGTTTACCGTTCCGCATATTTTTTCCGTTCTCCAAATTGATAACTAGGATTTGGGGAGACGGTGAAGAATTGTTGCAAGTCCTAATACGGATCGGGAGAAAATGGACGGTGAAGAATTAGTATCATTTCCACACACGGTTTCATGCATAATTTGAATGGTGTAAAATTGTGAACGTTTTTTTTGCTAATTCAACAAATTACTTTGACAAAACACCTACGACTGCTGGTTATACATTTTTCTTTACGTCCAATATATCTCAAACATACCTTTTTGAGAAGTTTCACCAAAGGTGTCCGACTTATTCTGATACTCCAGTATGAATATAATAGGAGAAACATCGTCATTTTCGGTGTTTCGGCGAAGATTCTCACTTATTCTGATACTCCAGTAG
>JAJJMA010054083.1:0-16012 GCA_023529015.1 Papaver nudicaule | reverse complement strand
GGCTAAACTCTGCCCAAACTCACTGCCTAATTCCCGTGTTTCTTCTGCTTTAAACATCAGCTATCTCGGACAAAACTCCACTTCGATGCCTCACTTCGGCAACATCATCCTCGAAGAAACCCATCGAGGATGTCAACTGTGAAGCCATCTCAATCTCATCTCGGAAACAATCTCGGAGAAGCCATCTCGGATGCAACTTCGATGACTAGGTTTACTCACCTTCGATAACTCAACTCCGATGCTTATCTCGGAGACAATTAGCTAAGTATATAATCTCGGAGCCATCGTCGTCAAGCAGTAGTATAACAACACTGAAGAAACTTCGGTGCTTCAACATCAGTTACCTCTTCAAGCTCCGAAGCAAACACTCGAGGAAACTTCGAAGACTCAACATCAATAACTTCGGAATGCCAGTTCAGCTGATGATCAAACAGCTTCGCCAACCCACCTTCGATACTGATAACCAGTCCATCTCGTGGAAGTAGCGTCTCCGTAGTAACAAATAATGGCAAGACTAATTCGATTGGGAAACGAACTCAACTTCGATGGATCAGTAGCCTCAAAGTATAATAATACAACTCGCTGAAGGAAGCAAACCCAAAGGAAAGTATTTTATTAACAACTAGCATCTCATCGGGACAGTCAACATGCATCGACAGCTCGAAGCAGCAATTACATCAACCTCGGATAAGCAAGCTCCGACCACAACAAAGTCCTATTTGCTTAGGCACATCTCCTAAAGCTCTGACGCCATCAAAGAGAATAGGCCATGACGCCATATCTTCACCAGTGCTTCGTCGCAAAAACAAAAAGGCTGTCACGCCGAGGCAAAAAACGCCATTAAAAAGGCTGAAACGCCAAGGCAGAAAAAGCCAAAAACAAAAAGGCTTTAACGCCAAGGCAAAAACGCCAAAAAATAAAAAGTCCTCGAATAGCAGGCACAGAGCTGATGTACATGTAGTCGTAAGGGCCCTACGATCTATATGGCACAGTCCTCTACCCACAAGACACCCCGTTAGCAGTGGGTACTTTGCATCAAGGCTATATAAGCCGAGACGCACTTGAACCCACTAACATTCGACCTCTATTTTGAGGCGTCGAGGGGACGATAAATGGGATTAACATCTACCTTTAGAGGTGGATGGAACCCCGAGGCAGCTAATTAGCTTACATTCACGGGAATGGCAAGCGAGTTACGCAGCCGAGGGACCTCCTTCAAAAATCAAGTACAGCCTTGAGGAGGGGCTAGCAAGAAAAGAAGAAGTTGAACTCCAGGCCGCGATAGGAGAACATTACCATGTCTAAGTTCCAGCTTTGACCGGCACTCCCCCATTGTGCTACTTTATTATCGAGACACATAACAGCTACCCACCATAAGTTTCCTACTCTACTTGAGATAAATGGGTTATCAGAACACCACCATGTTCTCTCGGAGGATACTTAGTATCTTCAATACCCACCTAACGTACTGGGGCAAAACGGGTACCTATGGTCTCGATAGCCAGTGTTTTGCTTGAAACCAGCGCGAGTAGCTCAAAGCCTTTGGGAAGGGTGATCCGTACGCCCCCACTAGCTTGGTTACTGCCTCCCACATCGAAGTAAGCCCCGAAGTTGCACTCTAAGTAACCTTAGGAGCCTATAGTTTGCAAGGTAAACTTCGTGCCTGATCACGAGTTACCAGGCAAGCAATACATCAAAGGAAAGTACGTGCCTGATCGCGTCATACTACAAAAACTATGCATCGAGGAAAAACATGACTCGGTCATGAAAAATAAAACTTCTTCAAAGAATTATTCAAAAATATACTCTATCAAAGAATGAATTGACAATACTTTTAACTTTATTACAGGATGAATCAAAATATTCTGCAGGATGGCTCGAAGTACAAATGAATCGAAAAACAAAAAGATGCAAGACAGGGGCACAAACAAATCACAAGGATATTACCTTGAAGTATTCATTAAGGCATCAAGTAGAAGCATGCACCAAGGGTTCTTCGATAAAATCTAGTGAACTGATTTCAAAATCGACTTCGCTCTCAAAACGCTCGAGGATGGTTGTACATACAAGAACTTTGCTAAAAGACCCACTCGAAGAAAGCAACATCAAATAACCCAAGGAGCAAAGAAAAGTGATAGCAATCTTCGCCCACCAAAGGAGCATGGCATCCTTCGTTTCACAACGAAGAGTCACAAAATTCAATACACCAAAGGAGTAGCCGGAGTAAAACAAAGAATGCAGAGGCAAAGCCATCGGATGGCAATCTCCTCGTACAACAAATTCGCTTTGTGGAACGTACACTTCGGGAGAACATTTCATTTTGCTTACAAAAGTTCGGTTCCTTCACTTCCGAAAGCAAAAGGGGGGCAACTATACAAGGGAATCCCGAGTGGAAAAATTTTCAAAGCTCATTTCTTCAAACAACAACGACACCAAATAGCCCAAAAAGCCGCTTAGGAACTTCACGCAAGAGTAGGAGCAAGTATGCATACTCGAAAAACATTTTGTACTCTTCCGCTCAATTCCTTCGATAAACAGTGGAAAACCAAGAACTCACTTAGCTCAAAAGATAGTCCGAAGGAAGAAAATATCACAACAAAAGAAACACCCTGACAACATCTCGGTTGCCACCTTTCGAGCTAGTTACAATATGAAGCAATCATCTGTCTACATCGAAGTACGCCAACGAAGGTCATTTTAAAATTCAAAGGATTCATGAAGTAACCTGTACGAGTAGAAAATCTGCATAGGTACTCAAGGTACCACATCCATCAGATCTACTCGCACATACAGTATATAGTTGTGGTTTAGCAGTCCGAAGACATCAAGAACAGCATCGAGGATGCTATGAACAGTGATTTAGAACTAAGTAAAATAATCAAGACTAGATAAAGAAGACTTTCTATGTATTACTACTGCTGAGATTACATGAGAAAAACCCTAAGGAACCAGAGGAGATTACAAACCTAATCTCTCTCTTGCTACTTAGGCTCAACCAAACAAGAATCCAACCCTTACAATGTTTTCCAAGCTCGCCTTTTATAGGGCCGAGCTTGGGTGGTTTGCAGCTAATAAAGACAAAAGACTCCATCGTGGTGGTGTCAGTTTCTGTCGAGTAAGGCGGTTTATACTCCGAGGCTGAATCCTGGGCTTCGGTCCTTCGTCGTAGTCCGAATCCCTTTCACTCCGAGTCTTTCCTTTGCTCAAATATAACTTCTCTTCCTTCACCTGCCCGAAACATCGCTACCCATCTTCTCGGTATGGTACTTTCGGTGTGGTTATGTTCCTTGGATGCGAGACACGTGGTCCGAGGGGTTTTTACCCTCTACATAACCATTCATCATCGACGAAGCCCAGTTATGCAAACACCAAAGTCAATCCATGGCATCTATCTCCTTCGAGAAAAGAATAACAATCAATTCAATCCGAAGCAGTCATCTTAGCATTATCAACGAAACATTCTCGGGGCAGTCTAACTCACTACAATCAGCAAATCTCGGAAGGAATAATCTCACAACGACAGCAGCTCGTAGGCTCATATTCGGAGAGATTTTAGCTTAGCTCGTACAATACTTACTTCGGCAGCAACATCTTTACAACCGACTTAATTAGCTCAATCACACCAATTTATATTGGAGAGTCAAAAACTTCCACATAATTATCTCGCTGCTACCACCTCAGAGCAATCTTCTTGAAAAATAATAACCTCAATGCCCAACGTGTGGATAAAAGAAACATCAAAAAGGATTAGGAGTTCACCAATCAACTTGAAGAATAATCATGGCAAGAGTGATACTCCGAGATCATCCTCGATCACACTTCGATTCGATGGCACACATTTCCATTCTCGATAATACGACAGTTAATGACCAACTTTGATGGACAGTTACCTCGAGACATCTCCTTCGGATCAGCCTACATACTTCGATGACTACTCATCCTCTTCTCGATGCAAGTTCCTTGGATTTAGCATCACATTCGATCAAAGGAATCTCAAACCATCATGAAAAAATACTAGAAAAGGTCAGATAAAATTCATTCGTTACCAACTCAATCAAGCATACCTCCTCGACAACTCAACAAAGACGTAAATGTTACAAGCTCGAAGCTGTTGAAGCAAGTCAAAGCACCGAAGCTAAACGAAAAGATACAACACAAGTTAGCACACTCCAGGATTCTCGCAAGTCCACCTGTCTCATACCATCAATTGTGACAAGAAGAATTTGCTAACGGATTAATCTTCGAAAAATCCATTAGCAAAGGAGCAAACTGTAGGGGCATAATTCGGACGATCCACGTGTCATCATCCTAGAAGAAGAGCAAGACATTGCCTTATGAACGCGAAGAGAGTCGAAGACTAAGACTACGAATCATTGACCACCATCCGAAGATGTCGCCTCGATCTACCAATCCGTCCAAAGAAGTTACCCAAGCTCCCCCCGAAGTAAAGATCAAGACCGAGGAATAAGTATGCCGAAGAGATAAACCGACATACGAGGGCCGAAGTCACTTGAAGATGAGGCCCACCAAAGACCTACTTTACTTGGTAGCTAAGATAAGGACACTTGTGTAATTATCATGTAAATTTCCTCTATATAAAGGAAATATCTCCTAGGAGAGAGGGGATCTTCTTTTACTCTCTCTCTCTTCCTCCTTCTCCACTACTCATCTTCTTCCCCAAAAACTAGATCTAGATCTAGAACTCCTCTTTAATGGAGATTCATGTAATCACCACATGGAAATATATATAAATCTTCATATACTTAGCCTTTACTATTTCATGTTTTGGTCTTTAATTACTATTATGATTACCTTCGGTACTGATCGTGGTCCTCGCACCACTGAATCTCAACTAAATACTGTATGTATGAGTAGATCTGATGGATTTGGCACCTTGAGTACCGATGCAGATTTTCTACTCTTACATATAGTTTCCTAGTTTTGCATGCATAGAATCGTCATACAATACTATATTTCCTTGACGAGTTTCCCTAAATCGTCTGAATATTGTCTTAGAAAATTTTTTAAGAACAATCGTCGAGATTTTCCATAAATCCTTGACGAGTTAGTCACTATCAGATTAAATTTCCTATTTTTGCATGCCTTGAATCATCATGTAACTATACATTAACTTGACGAGTTTCTTGAAATCGTCTCAATAGTGTCCCAAAGCATGACGAGTTTGGACATAGAAAATTTTGGCTCTGTCCAGTTTTATGAGTAAATCGTAATGCTTTACCTTGACGATTTAGAGTGGGGCTTAATGAACTCGACGTGCATTTGTAAAATTCCTTGACGATTTAGATTGTTCTGATGAAAATCGTCGTGTATTCTTTTGTTTCCATGACGATTTGCTGTGTCATTTTAGTTGTTAATTGATTTGTTCTTTGTTTGTATTAAGGTTGGAGAAAATCAAAATGGGAAAAAGACCATTGCCACCCGCGGGTTCCAAACCAAGTCTTCGTTCTACCAGACAACGACCCGTGATAATCCGTGAGCCAAACCCTGATGCAGTTCCTACTCCTATGGAGTTCAATGATGATGGTAATGTTCCGAGGGTTGAAGATGATATTCCTGACCACGTGCTCCAAATGCAATTTGACGAATACGGAGTTGATGGGGTACAACCTAATGACGTACCCCAAGGTGATGAGGATGATGAGGATAGTCCTAATGATGATGAGGATATTCTTAATGATGATGATGGGGTCCAAGGTGAAGACCAACCCCAAGGTGAAGACCAACCCAAACGCAAAAAGAAAGCTAAAGCGAAGGAACCACACATTCCCGATGAGTTTCTGATGCTACCAAAAGAACACGGACCTTACGGGGTACCAGCTGATGGTGGAGAGGTTCTTTTCGGATACAAAACCTCTTGGGCTCAAACAGTCTACTCTACCATGGTAATATACCCGTCCCTTGCTTATAATTTTAGATAGGTTTAGCTAATTTGATTGTTATTAATAAATTTTTATCTCGTAGGTTCATTCGAATGCCACTAGAATATTGAGGCACCAAACGGCGTACCGCAATATGGGCAACTGGCCAAAGCTAAGTCGTCAAGATTTTATAACATAGTATGACGAGATAACTTGTTTTTCTGGAGAGGGGTGATTTTTCTCAAAGCCAAATCGTCATGATTTTATCACATAGTGTGACGAGTTAACTTGTTTTCTCGGCAGAGGGGTGATTATTCTCAATGATAAATCGTCATGATTTTATTACATAATGTGACGATTTACCAAGCAGTATTTTCGGGCATTTTGGATTCACTTCTTAAATCGTCATGGCACTGTAAAAACCTTGACGATTGTTCATCTCTACACGCAGTGTCGTCATAGACCATCTTATTATCTTGACGAGTTTTCTTGAATCGTCATAATTGTATGTCATTTTGTGACGATTCTGGGTACGAAGCAATTGGGTGAGTTGATTTTCGACGAATCTAACATTGAAGTGAGTCTTCCCATAACTGTTTTGAGCTTTGAGGATCATGTTTGAACATTTTCGAAAACACATACACAAATGGTGGCGGTGGTGGGGGGTGGAATTGGAGGCGGTGGTGGTGGTGGAAATGGAGACGGTGATGGTTATAATGGAGGTTGTGGTGGTGATAATGGTTAACTATCTAGTCTTAGGATGATTTTCTAATTAGCAATCTAATATTTTTGATAATCAATAATTTATTTGCTAATCCCAATTACAATCTCTAATCCTAATTATGGTGTATAAGGGGTTTTTGAGATTACTTCATTGTAACCCTATTTTGGATTAGCCTTCGCCCCTATTAAAAAGAGCTCGCCACTAAATTAGCCTGGATCTTTTAGGGAGGACTATATTTCGTTTTCGTCACAATGTCAAGATTACAATTTTCTCTACTTTTATTTTTGATAATGTTTAACTGCATCTCTTTGAAAATCTTTATTGTAATTAAAATATATTATTACCAGTAATAAAAATTTACCTTCCAATTTAACTTTTAGATTGCCATTTTTTGTAATAATTTTCGATAATATTTGTTTACTGAATGATCAAGATTTTTTTGTACAATCTTCTCTACCGTGACAAAAAAAGAACCCTATCTAAAGACAAAAGAAAATAAATTTTAGGGACAAAAATAATGGTAAAAAATAATTGACATTTGGTGGCAATAATATGGCCTTTAGAGGGTAAGTATTTGGTCCCTGAAATTACTTTTGAAGATAAAAACAGTTGTCACTAATAAATATTTATTTTATGGGACAAAACTAGTTGTTCCTAATAAAATTTAATGGAGACCAAAAAAAATCTTAATCTTTCTGTGATAAAATATTTGTCTTTAAAAACAACTTTCGGTGACAAAAATATGTTTTTGGGAGAGGAATAAGTTGGTCTCAAAAAATCTTTTTTATGGCAAACGAATATACTCATAAAAACTTCTAGAGACGGAAACACCTAGCCTCTAAAAAGCTATTTCCAGTGTCAATTTTTTTGGTCATAGATAAACCGAATTACAGACCATTTATTTTGTTTCAAATAGTTAAATTTAGTGACAAATTATATCGACACTGAAATTAAGTTTTTAGAGGCAAAAAAATTGCTCGCAAATCAAAGTTTTTTGGTGACAACTTTTTTTGTCATTAAAATTATTTTTGCTGACTATTTTATTTTGTTGTTAAAAGACACTATCATTGACAAAAATAAATTAGTCGTTAATAAGTTTATCTCGCGACTGTCTTCGTTTTTGTCACAATAAACTTTCTAAGACGGGGTTTTTGAGACAACTTCGTAACCAAAAAAATATTGTCTCAAAAAATAATTCGAGACAAAAAAAGGGGATTTCGTGACAATTTTGTTTTGTTGTAGTTGCATCATTACAAATGTTGGCTTTTTCGTTCCTTTTACGGAATCTGCATCTTCTTTCCAAGTGACCTTTATTACCACAATAAAAACAACGTTTAGTAACAAAAGGAGTGGAATGCTCATTGTTACCTGGATGTTGTCGAGCTTGAAGGCTTTGCTCTTTTTATCCTTAACTTGTGGTAGAGGTATTTCACTTTTGGAAATTGTAGTAGCCTTCGATTGAGAAGAATCCGTAGCTTTGACAAATTTCACCTCTTTGTTAATACTTGGAGCGTCTATTCCTTTATAGCCCAATCCTCGTGTGTCACGATGATTATTAGTCGCTCCTAACATTAAGGTTAATTTGTATGAGCTATAGTTGAGCTTATTCAAGTTCTCTTTCAAACTCAAGTTCTCTTCTTCCAACCTTTTGATCTTTTCATAAGCATTAACTAGATCATTCTTAGATGAATCACCATTCTTAAGATTATCTAGTTTAGCTTGAAGAAGTATTTCTCGATCACGACCTTCAGAAATTAACAATTTGAGACTTCTAATTTCTTCGTTATGATCGGTTGTACCATTAGTATCAAGTTCCTTTTGCAAGGTAACATTTTGACAACAAAGTCTGTCACATTTTGTTAGGGAATTGTCCGGTCAAACCCACTAGCGTTGGTATGTCAAGCTAGTTGTCAATTTTAGGTGTCAAAACTCAATTCTTGATTTAGCCTACTAGAGTTTAGATTTCGGAATTGGGATATAGAAAAAGTGGTAGAGACCTTGAAGACGAAGACTGTGGAGACAAAGAAGACATCAATTATTCTTCATCGACAAAAGGTTAGTAGGAGTTATGACTTTATGGATATTCTTCTATTCTACTTTATCTATTCTTTCGAAATATAGTTGACTACTTTAGTAGTGATAATAGCGATTGAAATCGTATTCTTGTGTAACGTGACCTTGTGTCATGACCAGTGTTTGTTCCAACAAATACTGTGAGTACAAGAATGAATGAGATAGATTTGGTGCCATGTGTCCATTGCAATGGGTTGCTTGCAAACTGTTAGTTGGATATGGATGAATCTAAAGGAGTACTCTTGAGCAGAAATTCCATGGATCACAACTGAGGGGGTATACACGTCTAAGTTCTGGCTCAGCCCAGTACTTCCAGCGGAATCCAGATTTGACGAAATCTGACAGGCGCACGGTTCACGAACCGGTTTGCGTAGCAGAAACTCAGAATTCTCCTAAGTTCGAGATGGCTATTTATTTCGCGTACCAGTACGTGAACCTGACGGTAGTCATCTTGTTGGTGTCGGATTTAGTGAATATTCTCTTAGAATTTCACCCTGAGTCAAATTCCAAACTCCTTTATCTCTTAGATGGACTTGTGTAAAACATAAATACCTTTTCTGTTCCATCTAACGATTCTCAATGAGTCAATAAGATAAGATTATCTCTGGTCTGTTGGATTTCTATCTTGAAGTGTTTTTGAGCTAACAAAACACTTGGCAGATAATGATAAAAACAATTCCAATTGAGATTAATCTTTATTACTTGGTTGTCAAGTTTAGGTTTCCTTAACTTGTGGGACAAGTAATTGATTTCTTTATTCCAAAGCAACCTATCTTATTGAGTGATATAAATAGAGGTGTCTATGGACAAATACCGCAAGCATACGTGAAGGTCCTTAGGGAAGATAACGTAAACTCTTTTCACTTCGGTGAACGCTTGTTGTGGTATAGTCATCCTCTATAGGTTGCAGCTCCTCTGGGAACTCCCCAACGACTATAAAGACTTCTCTTGAGAGTTGGGAAGCACAGGTAGGAGATTGAAACCATCTTTGGTTGAAATCGGATTAACCTGTAACCTTGGTAACCTGATCACGTTCTTGTCTATTCTAAAGTCCGTCTCTTCTGATATACGGCTATTCAAGAACTGATACGTTACTCAACAAGGTTGGAAAGGTAGCACCGCACGGCAGCACTCAGTGTTGTAAGACCTAGTTAGCTCCAGTTATACAAGTTTCTTAATTGATTCTTCGTGTGTAACTCAGGTAGATACAGATTGGGCATTGCTTACTTGGTTTGCATGTCAGCCCCGATTTGTGAAGTAGATTTCCGTATGACCTGGATTTAACAATCCAAAGGAAGTCATCTTGTGTATGGTAAACTGATAGAGTACAGTTACACCATACGTCAACAGTTTGGTTGAAAAGCCAGTATTGCTGACAAAAGCCTTTGGCATCGGTCAAAGCAACTCCTAGGCCTGTAAAGGACGTCAGCTATGGGAATCAAGTGCGTGACGATCTGTGGGGGGTCTAGAGACGTAAGGAAGGCGACAGTAGCCAATTCGCTTGGAGGGCTTGAGTTGGTCTCTGCTACATGCCAGACCGAAGTCTTATAGTAGGCTAGTGTTTGTAGTCAGTTTGTAATGGGTGGTGTTCAATCTGGACGAGGTCCCGAGGTTTTTCTGCAAGGCAGTTTCCTCGTTAAAAAAATCTCTGGTGTCTTGTGTGCTTTTACTTTCCGATTATATCTCTGATTATATAATTAAAGCACCAAGTAGTACGTTATTGCCTAACTGTCGAGTTGACTCCGAAGTTCTCTTTGTCGAGGTCTAACAACTCCAGTTAGAGGTTTGGATATTGATTTTTGAGATCGTCCAGACTTTAACCATAAGACTCACGAGCCAAAACGAAAAGTTGGTAGTGTTTCGGTACCCCTCCTTTTTCAGTTGGTATCAGAGCAGGTGAACACCTTAAAGACGTAACTGTCTGTGTTAATCTAGGCTTGTGAGTCATGGATCAAATCTTAAGTGCTTGTAACGTACCACCACACTTGAATGTAACATCCGTATCTGAAAGAGAAATCTTGACTAATACGTCTGATGTGTGGACTGATTTTATTAATTCTCTATGTATTGAAAAACAGAGATTAATTAGAAAAGTCGAAGGACTTTATATCGGGTTAAACATTCAAAGTGAGAAAATTCATGTTTTATCTGAAAAAGAGAAAATGCTCAGTAATAAACTAGATACAGTTGTCCGTGAGAAACAGACTATTAACCCCAGTTTATCCGGATTAAGTCTAATGACTAATGGGATTCAAGACCCTTATACTGAATCTAGTTTGAAGCATGTCTCAAGGGAAAGATATGGAATCGGGTTCAAGCTCCCTTATTCAGAAAACATGAATGTTGAACACCCATGCACCTTCTGTGGCTTGAAAGGTCACTTCCAATATTTATGCAGCTCATTCAGGTTAAAACTTCATGAACTGAAAGCTTTGCATAAAAATGCTCAGAAACTCTCCATTGAGTTGAGAAAGCATGTAAAAAATCAAGAAACATCTCCTACTCGTGAATGTGCCTTAGGAGTTGTAGCTCTCAAGTCTACCTCCCCTTTTCAATGGTTCCTTTATAGTGGATGTAGTAGGCATATGACAGGAGATTTATCTTGGTTTGTGAACGTTTATGATTACGAAGGTGGTCCCGTAACCTTTGAAGATGGAAGTTGTTGCTTTATCAGCAAGCACAGAACTATCAAACTTCCAGGTATTCCCGAGATCCATGATGTTGTCTATATTGAAGGCATGACAACAAATCTTCTCTCTATTAGTCAAATATGCGACAAAGGCCACAAGGTTGTTTTCGAGGCAAAGAAATGCGTTATTGAAGATAAATCTGGCAATACCATTTTCCGTGGTATTTGTGGGTCGAATAATTGTTATCTACTTGATATCAAGTCCGATCTTTGTTGCAATCTGACTAAGGATGAATCTACCCATCTTTGGCATGAACGATTTGGTCATATCAATTATCGTTTATTGGGGAAGCTGATTAACAAAGAACTTGTTAGAGGTGTCCCCAAGGTACAAGCCAATGTAGAGGGTATATGTGGTGCCTGTCAAAAGGGTAAACAACTAAGAGTTCCACATAAAGTGTCTACCAGTATAGCAACCAAGGCTCCACTTGAATTAATTCATATGGATCTTTTTGGTCCTATCCAACAAGTCTCTGTTGGTGGGAATAAATATGCTCTGGTAATGGTCGATGACTACACTAGATTCACCTGGGTAGCATTTCTCAAGCACAAGAATGATACCCTAGAAGAGTTCAAGATAATTGTGAATAGAATCCCGAACGAGCAAGGTCGCACTGTTAAGAAAATCAGAAGCGACCGTGGCACATAATTCAAAGATACTAAGGTATTCGAGTTATGTGACTCACTGGGTATAATTCAACAATATTCAACACCTATCACACCTCAGGCTAATGGCGTGGCTGAAAGAAAGAATAAAAATATTCAAGAAATGGCTCGGGTTATGCTTCATAACAGAGATTTACCCTTAAAATTTTGGGGTGAAGCAGTGTTCACAGCATGCTATCTTATTAATCGTGTATATCTAAGGTCCTTCACCTTGAATACACCTTATGAGCTATGGTACGGTAAGAAACCCAACTTGGGGTATCTCCGTGTCTTTGGAAGCAGATGTTATATTCTAAAAGACAGAGAACAAAGAGGAAAATTTGACTCAAAAAGCGATGAGGGAATCTTCCTAGGATATGCATCTGACAGTCGAGGGTTTCGAGTTTTTAACACAAGAACTCAAGTTATGATGGAATCAGCCAACGTTATCATTGATGACATAACTGGATTTCGTCAGAATAACAGAGCCTCAGCAGAACTACCGCCGATTGAAACAGTAGAAAAAGGGCCTACGGTTCCCGAACTGGCTGCTACTGAAGTAGCTCCGACTGTGATCGATACAGACCACAATAAAGACGATGATGTAGAGGTTGAAGTTGAGCCCACTGCTCGTGAAACACCTCTATGGTTCCGTCGTAGTCATGTACCTAATGACATCATTGGAGAAACATTCACTACGAAAGTGGTGATTAGGAAGCTGATGAGTGCCGAACTCACACAAAAATATATTCCTTACTTCTCTAACACTAAATAATAGTATGGGATAAGCAGGTTCGTTCCTGAGGGAGAGAGCTAAGTTATTGACCTAATTTTCTGAATTAATGAATGCAAGGTAATGAGACAAGTATGGGATGAGAATGGTTGAGGAATCAATTTTCACTAATGAATATGAATCAATTTAATCACACAAGCACAATCTTCTTCAAAATATGTTTACTAACAATCCTAGACATGTTATAAGCTCAACAAGTCTATATGAACTCTCCAAATAACTTTGTAGAATAAGCTCTCCACAAAATCCTAGCCAATCAAGCCACTTTGAATAAGCTCTCAAAGTGTAACGAAACTAACCGATATGTTCTATGAGTTGGATTGATGCTAACTGTTAGGGCATTGTCCGGTCAAACCCACTAGCGTTGGTATGTCAAGCTAGTTGTCAGTTTTAGGTGTCAAAAGTCAATTCTTGATTTAGCCTACTAGAGTTTAGATTTCGGAAATGGGATATAGACAAAGTAGTAGAGACCTTGAAGACGAAGACTGTGAAGACAAAGAAGACATCAATTATTCTTCATCGATAAAAGGTTAGTAGGAGTTATGACTTTATGGATTTTCTTCTATTTCTACTTCATCTATTCTTTCGAAATAGTCGACTACTTTAATAGTGATAATAATGATTGAGATCATATTCTTGTGTAACATGGCCTTGTGTCATGACCAATGTTTGATCCCACAAATACTGTGAGTCAAGAATGTATGAGACAGATTCGGTGCCATATGTCCATTACAATGGTTTGCTTGCAAACTGTTAATTGGATATGGATGAATCTAAAGGAGTGCTCTTGAGCAAAGAGTCCATGGATCACAGCTGAGGACGTTCTCACGTCTAAGTTCTGGCTCAGCCCAGTACTTCCAGCGGAATCCAGATTTGACGAAATCTGACAGGCGCACGGTTCACGAACCGGTTTGCGTACCAGACACTCGGAAATTCCCTGAGTTCGAGATGGCTATTTTGTTCACGTACCAGTACGTGAACCTGGCGGTAGTTGTCTTACTGGTGTCGGATTTAGTGAATATTCTCCTAGAATTTCACCCTGAGTCAAATTCCAAAACTCCTTTATCTCTTAGATGGACTTGTGTAAAACATAAAGACCTTTTGTGTTCCATCTAATGATCCTCAATGAGTCAATAAGATAAGATTATCTCTGGTCTGTTGGATTCTATCTTGAAGTGTTTTAGAGCTAACAAAACACTTGGCAGATAACTCTAAAAAGAATTCCAATTGAGATTAATCTCTTATTACTTGGTTATCAAGTTTAGGGTTTCCCTAACTTGTGGGACAAGTAATTGATTGCTTTATTCCAAATCAACCTATCTTATTGAGTACTATAAATAAAGGTGTCTACGGACAGATACCGCAAGCATCAAGCATACGTGAAGGTCCTTAGGGAAGATAGCGTAAACTCTTTTCACTTCGGTGAATGCTTGTTGTGGTATAGTCATCCTCTATAGGTTGCATCTCCTTTAGGAACTCCCTACGACTATAAAGACTTCCTTAGAGAGTTGGGAAGCACAGGTAGGAGATTGAAATCATCCTTGGTTGAAATCGGATTAACCTGTTACCTTGGTAACCTGATCACGTTCTTGTCTATTCTAAAGTCCGTCTCTTCTGATATACAACTATTCAAGAACTGATACGTTACTCAACAGGGTTGGAAAGGTAGCAACGCACGGCTGCACTCGGTGTTGTAAGACCTAGTTAGCTCCGGTTATACAAGTTCCTTAAGTGGTTCTTCGTGTATAACTGAGGTAGATTCGGATTGGGCATTGCTTACTGGGTTTTCTTGTCAGCCCCAATTCAAGAAGTAGATTTCCGTATGACCTGGATTTAATAATCCGAAGGAAGTCATCTTGTGTATGGTAAACTGAAGAGGACAGTTACACCATACGTCAACAGTTTGGTTTAAACGCCAGTATTGCTGACACAAGCCTTTAACATCGGTCAAAGCAACTCCTAGGCCTGTAACGGACGTCAGCTAGGGGAATCAAGTGTGTGACGATCAGTGGGGATCCAGAGATGTAAGGAAGGCGACAGTAGCCAATTCGCTTGGAGGGCTTGAGTTGGTATCTGCTACATCCCAGACCGAAGTCTTATAGTAGGCTAGTGTTTGTAGTCAGTTTGTACTGGGCGCTGTTCAAACTGGACGAGGTCCCGAGGTTTTTCCGCAAGGCAGTTTCCTCGTTAAAAAAACGTTTGGTGTCTTGTGTGCTTTTACTTTCCGCATTATAACTCTGATTTATAATTAAAGCACCAAGTAGTACGTTATTGCCTAACTGTCGAGATTACTCCAGTTAGAGGTTTGGATATTGATTTTTGAGATCGTCCAGACTTTAACCATAAGACTCACGAGCCAAAACGAAAAGTTGGTAGTATCTCGGTACCCCTCCTTTTTCACTAACCACATGTTCATAAGCTCGGCATGTGAATTTAGGGTTATCATCTACACACTATTGTCCACGGAATCCCTCCGCAATGTTAATGTTATGCTACTTGTGAATAATGACCTCAACAATTATGGATTGAGGTTAAATAATCTAGCAATAGAATTGCATACAAGTCGTATATTGATCATTTAAATGACTCGGAAACAAATCATGGTTATAAGCATGGTAGAAGATAAACAATAACACAATATTTAAAAGAAAGAGTTATTTGCATAAAGACTCAAATCAAAATAGTTTCAAAATCATCCTAAACCAAACAAGTATTTAGCTACAAAAAGAAATCATGTTCTCAACAATAAATTCAAAAGAAGAGTTCAAAGTGAGAAAACAAAGCCAATTGTCGCTGGTGTGTAGACATCAAAATCCTCTTGCTCCTGGTGGTGGTGGATTGTGCGACGTGGTGGTGAAACTGCTGGTGGTGGTGCTGCTGGTAATGGTGGAACTGGTGGTGATGATGGAACTGGTGCTAGAGTTGTTGTTGTTATATGATATGGAGATGCAACTGGTGGATGTATGCAAGGATGATGATGGTATGCAGATGGTGGTATGCAAGTGAGGATGATGGTGGTGGAGAGGAGGTGCAAACTGGAGACGGCATGTTGTTGTGCGGTTGAGAGATGTCCTGTTCTGTAGACTTAGCTCTTCTTTTATAGCCTTCAATTATGTCGTTGTCTTGAATCCCACGGAAACCCAATTCCTGATTTAACTCAACTTCTTAAAATAAGTCTTCAATCTGCTCCATCTATTACTGCAATCAAC